>DWEC01001824.1:0-12635 GCA_018245735.1 Microceris miodesmiata | reverse complement strand
TAATACGAAAATTTGTTATGCAGTCTTCAAATCATTACTTTTTAAATATAACTTTTAATTAACTGATGTATTTCTTGTACATGTATATTTATTAGCCCAGTTCCAAATTTGAACATGTCTTCTCTCATAATTAGTGGCGCCTAAATAGACTAGGCCTAGCGCCTAAATTAGTAGGCCTTAGTTTTCCAAGCTGACTTCTTCTGGTTATACCAGGTTAGCAATCTATAAATGAACATTCGTTTATGTAAAATTCAATTACAAATATTAACTTTATATGAAATAATTATGAAAGTTTATACGAATGCTTTATATGAAATAATTAAATTGAATATATAGTACAGTTGTTGTTTTACCAAAATTTACATGGAGGTGTCTGTTCTGTATGTTTTTGAAGCAAAAACCAAATATCCGTAGTTGTCATCATGAAGCAGTTGTTCTGCCTGGACGTAGACCATGTATCTATTTTTAATATTTACATGTATAAAATACAATGGGGCTTTATTTTTTAATTACATCACTACATTACTTCATATTCAGAACAACATTTCTAACGAAGTCTCGCAATTAAAATGAATTTTGAAAATGTTCTTAACTGCTATTAATACCTTATATTCGGTCATCAATTGTATGCTGATTGTAATCCTAAGTTCATTGATATTATAAATCTTAATCTTATTATAGTGTTATATACGGAATCATGCACACATACGTATGCACATGAAGCTTTCCAACCTGCTCCTCTCGGGTCTGATGGTTATCAGTTGTCGATATAGAACTTCAGTGGAGCAATTTTCAAATCAGTTACCCCGTTACTGGCGGGGCAAAAAACCAGTCAGTATACCGGTTTGTTTCAACTATATTATAAAAATAGTTACGTAACATTACGTCTGTAATCCCCGAAGCGGTAGGTAGTGGAGTGTAGTATACTCCTACGTTTCGCCGGTTACTTTTAAGTCCCATGGAATAGGTGGTGACTCTATTACCATACACCGGGCACACATCCAGACTTCGAGTCACCACTAGAAATTATATATTAGAAAATCCAATAGTACCCAACCCGGGATTTAAACCCAGGACCTCCCGATTGGCAGTCGCGCTTGCAATCAATCGACCAACGATGCATTCATAAATATAGTTAGTCTTTAAATTAGAAAGTCTAGGCTATATCATATATTGACAATTAAATAATATCTATCGTCTTAAATCGCTAATTTATGAATATAACTGTAATATAACAACAACTCAAGGCTCGTAAGCGTGATTTCGTAAAAGTTGTAATCTTTTAAGTTTCTCCGAACATGTATTTGGATAATAGTTACAAAATATTTCTCGTATATTTAAATCATTATCCTCGATTTTGAGGAAAGGTTATGCAGGTACTAATTATTAATACATGTGATGTAATGTATTACAAACATCTTAGTTAAGCCTTTTTTGTACAAGGATCCATATAATTATCATATATTATTAATATCCTGCACCGAAAATGTAGAAACCGGATATAATACGAGCAATTTCTTGTATTTGAGATGTAACGAAAACGATTTTTATAGTAGATTTCATAAGCCCGCTGAACTGTGAAGTTACTTACACACTGGAGTTTTTGATAATGTTGTCTATGACGTATAATCTCTGCCGAACCCGATACAGGCGTGGAGCAGACTATGATATCAAGCTTTTCTTGCCGAGAGGGTACAAATATCTAATAATGGAGCGATATTAAATTAGACATTGTGAAGTACGTAAACGACTAATTCCTGGCTGAAAGAGAGATTCGCCATGGCGATCCATACGTAGGGACGTTCTAGGAATATTCCATTTCAGTTTGGATCATACACACATACACATAGTAGTAAATTAAATTCTGTAATATTGCTCACTACACCTGCTCATTAATTATACTATAAATAAAATTCATACTGATAAATGACGTAACATACCGATATGACATATGACTGTAACACCGTAAGGGGTAGACAAAGTAGTGTGATACATTCCCACGTTTCACCAACTACACCATGTTACTACATGGTGGTGAGCTTATTGCCATATACCGGGGAAAGATCCAGACTCCGAACCCAAGACCGCTGCTGCTGCTGAAAAGCAGTCGCGCTTTAAACCACTCGATCAACGAAGTACTCAGTCTTATAATATATAACGCTTTTTTTTAATTAACGGTAATTCAATTAATTAAATGCTTTTTATTATGCTTTTTATTCAATTATCAACGGATCATTTAGTATTACCAGTTTTCTAGTTTAAATAGCGATGCTCTTTAAATTAACGGATACAGTTCATTAGCCGAAATCATGTTTAAAAAGTCCACTTTCATTTTGATAACCACAAAAGATTTCTCTTTAAAACTAAAACTTAACAGTTTTATTTTTCTTAAAATTGCTGTTTACGTAACATGTGGAGTTCTGGTAAGCCAATCTTATACCACTTTTACTAATAAAGACATAATACATATGTACATATATATCTAAATAATTATATACTGATATGATTTTATTCATCAATGAAATCAGACATTCACTTTGTGTTAAAAAAATATATTCGCTGTCAGATTAGTGCAATTATAATGCAGGTGTGTAATGTGACAATTTTGATTATTAGAATGGTTCATTTTAAATCTAATGAAAAATAATAATTCACGATCTGTTACGGACGTTTCGAAAGTTGATGTTCAACATTTGTCAATATTAAAATTATGATAGACAGTTTGCAGTTGGACTAGGAAAAAAAGGTGGGAACTGAAAATTTATTAGAAGGAAGTTAACAATGAGTAACACAAATATTTGGAGTAACCGTGCCACATTGCGAATACGTTGACCTTACGACAAGTGCTGTCGTTTATGAGTGTCCGCGCGAGCTGTTGCCGACGGTTTGTAGTGACACAGTAATATCGGAAATCAGTGAAAATGAGAACTGTCTAAAAGACCAATTACATGTAGAACGATAAAACATGTTTGTTAGTTAAGCATATTATTTATTCCGTTTAGTAAGACTTGCATTATTATATTCCTTCCATTTTATAGGCAGTGGAAGATAAGGGATAATAATTTTCGTGGACACATTAACAGTCTTCAATAACTCTTCATCATTAGATAGTCTGCATATCTACATATTATCCAATATATGATAAGAATTGAGTATTAGTAGCAATTGGTATTAGAAGTCATAGGTATTGTAGTAGTAGGTAGTAGATTAAAAGCATTGAATACATGAAGTTAGATTAAATTAAATAATTTATTTTTAAATTCGGAGATATTTTTCGTTCTAAGTAATTTGTCACAGAAATTAAACCAACGCAAATTATTACAGTTAAACATTGAATCGCGACTATTTGTTTGTGTAGGTGATTTGTGCGTTAGTGTGAGTGTTAGACACTCTGTAGGAGCGAGAGAAAGTCCTCGAGGTCCATTCACAAGCCGCATACAAATATTTGTGACCGCCTACGATACCAAAAACGGGTTTAGACCTTTCTCAGTTTGGGCGAAGTTTTATCATGATATAAAAGATGGCTGTTCTACATGCTACCCTTAAAACGGACCCTTATTGATTAACTGTTGCTAATTTATTGCAAAACAATTCTAAGTAGAGCTTTTATCCAGAATTCGACAGCAAAATCACCATTGATAGCCCTAAGTGTCTTAGATAAGCTATCATTTTTTAGTTCTGGTCCTGTTTAAATGTTTTCAAAATAGGCAACCTAAAGGTTATCCAATTTTACTTAATCATCAATAATTTATCAGTGTGTCTCAATCAAACATTTGTGTATTATTGTAGAGGAAATTTTGATATAGACATTTATTGGTAACTATTATCTTTTTACAATAGATATTCAGAATTTTCCTTAAGGTCCGTACGTCTAGACGTAAAAAATTCGTAAAATCTCATTCACTAAAAACGTATAGTTAATAAATCAAATTACAAATTAGAGTCGATGCACATTACATTTATAACATTTCATATACCACCTATCTATTGTTAAACAATAGCGCTACACAGCATACATACATATAATACCTAGTCGTAGTGAAGAATTGGTATTTCCTAATAGCTGTCGAGTTTACGTCACGTTATCAATTACACTTTGAGCGCATTTACATACATAACCTTTAGTGAAAGTATGGGGCAGGTCCCCACATACTAATGTTCAAAATGCTTAAAGATTCCGTCACCACACACTTGTTGCCTATACTTTTCTCCACCGAGACATGCGGAGTCGGCGAATAAGCTGAATAAATTAGTGAATCGAACTTGACCAACCCCTCTTCGATGGACAAAGAATATGGACTAACAGAATCGACTCTTCAAGTTTTTGATATAATAGAACTCCTATTTTCAATTAAACTTAATTCGAGTTACAGATTTTATGAAATAAAAAATTGTAAATTAATCTTTTTATATATTTTATCGTGCCACCAAATTTAGTTATCTATATGTTTGCAAAGGAAAATTGGATAATAGTGTCAAATATAAAATAATTAGGATTTATATTCGGAATGATTGAATAATATTATGTAAATTTAATTAAAATCCTATGATGGTTAAAAATATCGGTCTGCGTGGTCACTAATCTTTGTCCACGGTGGCTACCATCACTACTTTCCTCACTTGCATGTGTGACGTAACTCTATAAAAGAGAGTGCGGTGAAGACGCCGCCGCTATACCGTTTCCGTACGCTAGGCTGGACCATAGCGTCCCGACCACCGACACAGAAAGACGCGAGCGGAACTCTTCCGCTGGAGCCCACACGGACTCAGTGAAAAGTCAAAAGGTGAAGTGCCCTTTAAGGACTTAGAGTGCATGTGTTCACGTGTTTGTGCTAGTGTTGTGATCTCGTGGTAGCAACAGTGTCCCCGCGGCGGTGGCCGGACTCGAGGCACGGGCACTGCCGCGGTCGCGCTCATGTAACCCGTGATGATTAACGGCCTGTGTTTGTTTCAGATACGAGATGAGGTCGTTGTTGTTGTTAGCGGCGGTATGCTGCTTAGTGTTGTCGGCTTGTGCGAGCCCTATCTCGCGGCAGGATGAGGAGAAGCAATTGAGCAGGCAAGCTGCGGCAGCGCCGGCGGCTCCCGCGCCTGCTGCCTCCTCGGATGACGATGATGACGATGAGGATGATGACGACGACGACGTTGATTTAGATGATGCGTTAACAGGCGATGGTAAGTCTGAGTGCTATAGAGTAATATCATATAATTTAAATTACTTAGTTTGGAAAGTCTAATTAGCATAATATTAGTACATTAAATAAAATCGTTAACGTGACTTTTTATTTACTTATCGTGTCCGTTGGTACGGCTCGAGACTAGCTGATTAGTTTTACCGTTTAAATAAACAGGAGTCATAACGGTAAACCATGTAAGATCTTCGTTCCGACCGGTGTTCCAGCAAATATTTTGCATATTCTACATTTACAATACGTAGAGTTGCCAAGGAATTGCCAAGTTTATGTTGGGAATGAGCTATGCACACCTGGATAATTTACTAGTAAATAACATTCCACATATGATCAATGACACAATCAACTTGAACTCATAAATAGAATATCGAGATTTATGATACATTTTTATTAGCTCACATGATTTACATTTTCGTAAATGCGCAAATATTTTAATAGCTTCATTTAACTGTTAAATATAATAAAATAAACTTTACTTTTGAACGAAAATATATATTATAATATTTAAAATATAACACTGTTACAAAATATTACACAGTCAAAACAACTTTCTATTGCCAAAAGTTAAACTGTCTGATGGAAGCAAATTCGTGCATGAGGTGGAAAGTGTTACGAGCGATCGATTTAAATTCCGTTGAATCAGGACGCGGGCGCACGCGGAATGTGCGCCGAGGAGCGTGACAGGTGCTCTCATTCGTTAATTAATTCAAACAGAACAACTCAATCAGAGAAAATGATGCGCCCCTGCTTTCTAACGAAAGCCTTGCCATGCTCAGGACGTTGCGCATCGCCGCGCACCTAACTGTTCGCTCCACAGTTCATTTGAGTTTAACCACTGGTTGGGATCGAATGCCTTGGAACAAACGCGTCATATACTACTAACGTGCCAATTCCTATGTAATTTAATTAGTATACTTATCGATACTGTCAGATATTTAAATCACTTCATCTGTCTACGTACAGGTATTGACTTAAAATATGCAATACCGTTGTCCATTAAAAAAGCTTAAAGTTCATTTTTGTCAAAAATGTTATTAAAAGAGAATGTGTCATTGTTTTTAACATTTCAACAGCTTACAATTACTTTAATTAAGATTATTATAAGCCAACGTTTTTCTGTAACACTGTCTTACATTTTATGCAGTGTACTAATTAAGAATAAACAATTGTATGTAATGAGTAGTAATAAAAAGGAACTATGTGCATACATACATATTGTTTATAAATGCTATAATTACAATGTGTCCATTTACCTTATTTAGAATTTGTTCAAATATAAATGTTACAAGTAATTTCACTTGACGCAGATGACGACGATGACGACGATGACGATGAAGAGGATGACGAAGAAGGTGATGACGATGAAGAGGATGACTACTTGGAAAGATTCTTCGATGATATTTTAGGAGGTAGGAGTCATACGAAATGTGTTAAATTTATTAACAAATTGATTTAATAGCATTAACTTAAATGCTAGTTTTATCCCCACGAAGCAGATATTCTTTAAAAACTAAAAAAAATATTTGGTATATTTTTAATATATCTTTATAAAAATATTCACACGAGGTCTTGTTTCTTTCAAACAGAGGATGAAGACGATGACGATGATGAACCAGCCGCCGTACAGCCAGTCGTGGCTCCAATTGACACTGTTGCCGCTGCACCTGCCCCCGCCGCTTCTTCCTCCGTCGAAGAAGCCGCAGCCGCCGCCGAGGAAGTTGAAGGTTCGGAATCTGAAGCCGTCGCAGAAGCTGAAGAGACCGAAGCACAGAAAGAGCCCGCTAGCGTTGAAGCAGATACCCCCGCTGCAAGTTCCGAAGTAGCTGCAGCTGCGGACGCTGAAGATGACGAGGAAGAGGAAGACGACATAACTGACGCTCTCGAGGATGACGAAGACGATGATGACGATGATGAAGAGGATGATGACGACGATGACGACGAACTTTCCGACGCACTCGGCAGAAAAGTCTCCAAGCAAGCACGTGAGTCAAAAAAATTGAAGGCGAATATTGAGACGCATGTAAAAAAGAGCGGGAAAAAAGCCAGCCACTACGGCAAAGTAAAGAAAATCAAAGCGACATCTGCTGCAGTGGCGGCCGCAGAGCACAAAAAGTTCAGATAGTTAATAGGCAGCGCCGGAGTCCTGGGCACCACCGCCCTCCATCCACCTGAGAGACCTTTGTGGTCCCCTCCTTTAGCTTAGCTATTTATTGACTATTTATTTATTCTATCTAATTTATTTTATTTATTAAGTGAGCATGCTTGATGTGTGAATGCGTAAGTATGGAGCCGAGAGCAAAGGTTAAATTAATGTCTAGATCATGTCACATCAGTTTCGTGGCAATTTATTTGAAATAAATCTGTTTGTTCGAATTTGCTGTGTGAAATTTTTTATACATACCTTCGCAATGATTTGTGCGTAATTACAGGAATTACATGATTCATTAAACGAGTACTTGTGTATCGGTCAGAACCCTAGTTGGTTAACTTTTTTAAAAGAGAGTGACATTATCTAGTGATATTAATTTAATTGATGATGTAACAATAAAGGTATACTAGTCAAACACTTATATTTATATAAAATTAACCTTATCCCTCTATGTATCAGTATATAAAACATACAGTAAAGTAAATACGTAATAATTATTATAAGTAACATTATATTATTTATTCGTATATTTTTATTATTTCTATATCACTTCCTTGGAACCAGTGATGTCGTTGTATATAGAAATTAAAATATAGTTTAAGTGACTAGCTTTTTGACCGATTTATATATGTAGTGTAGTACGCACAAACCAATCACTGTTCCTATTCCCGCTATTCCCGTATTTATACACACTTTTGAACTATTTGAACGACATGAACGAGATATCAGTTGGAGATAGAAGCGATCGATGGTCGATAATCATGTAGAAATCCCGTGCGTGTGAGGGGAGGGAGGTGCGCACTTTGTAGTCTATGAAGGAGGAACTAGTTTGTTGTGGATGTATGTTAACGGGTCGACCGGGCATTGCGTCTATCGCTCGCTTACTTTCCCATCCGGAGCCCGTTCATTGAACCCACCCGATTTCTTTTGCAGCCTTGACACTTTCTTTGACCTTGCTCCAACTTCGTCCAGAAGCGACCTTGATATATTTCCTGGACGCTATAAAACTCATAGAAAGTAAATCGCACTAAATGTTTACTCTCACTATATGACGAATTCATCGCGAAATTTGCGTGTCCAACTGTCCGGCTCAGTGAAAACGAGATAATGAGATGCGAAAAGAGAAATTTTTTAAATTGTTTGTCGTTGAGAAATTCTGGGAGAGTCGCGAAGTGTCATATTCGACCTGAATGGAACCAGTTTGTTACCGGTAACACCTAAAACCGTTTGTACTAAAGCGATCTCATCTCCCTTTCACGGAAATTAATTAATATTGACTATTTGAGAAATTACTGAGTGAATAAATTTGTCCGGTCAAAATTTATGCTAGAACTTTGACGTGAACTTGCATAACAGTTAATAATAATGATTGAGTTATAACTAAGTTATTCATGGCAAGTTTCACAAGTTACTCAACAGATACATTATGATTTATTGATAGAGTATTGAAATTATTCAAGTACCGTTTCGTATGTATTCCATAATTAGATTTCTTCGAATGTACGTGTTGCAGCGCACAGTTTCTTTTACGTGTAGAAAATAGAAAATCCACCGTTGAGTGGTCCTATTAATTGTTGTCGGCGATTAAAATTCACCGGGAGCTTACCAATACCGACACAGTTACTCGTTCGCGTGCCAACACAACGTGATTTGAATTATACGTATGTATTTGCGGCATCAATTACCAACCACATGAACACCTAATAATAATGGCCATAGATATATGCGTGGTATCATATGAAGATGTAATTGAATGTCTAAATATTTATACAGGTGACATTTTAGTTGAGAGAGTAAATTTGTTTATTGATGAGGTTTCCCCTGCGATTTCGTGAGCTCACTACGTAAATATCCGTGTTTAATTTAGATAAATTTTAAAATTTTACGAGACCTGTTTTCTCGAATTAATTAAAAAATATCCGACTTCGTCCACTATTTAAGAAGACATAAAACTTTTTAATTCGTTTAATAATGGCAAAATATTAATTTTAATTAATGTTTATATCACAAATAACATTTTAGACTGCCTTGTGCCTGCCTGCCTTAGATAGTGAAGTCAGGTTTCGTGAGGAGATTATTTCAAGCCAAAAAACAAAGCGGGGGTAATGCGGGACTTATAGTAACTAGAAATTATACCAGTAAATCGTTCCTGATAATAACTATTTCTAAAATAAAGCTGAATAGGCGACTTTCCATAATCGTATCATTTTGACTAGTGACATAACGTCTTTTAATCTCGGCCTTATATAGTGTATTGTTCAGTTTTAAAAAAATAACTAGAGAATTCTATATAAGTTATATTTACTTATTTTGCATATTTGTCTTATGACGGTTAATATAATAAACAGGCGCCTTGGGGGATGAACCGGTTAAGAAGCCAGCAGTTCCAGCCATCTATATAGTGAAATACAATAGATTCGTAGACAACATTATTGAGAAAATGAACGACATTTTGAAGCGCTCATATGATCCCGTCAGTGTTAAACTGCAACCTATCGATGTAAACAAAAAGAATTCCAAGCCAAAGAAGAATAAGAAAAACACAAACAAAAGGTAAATTAGTTTTTCGTTCAATGGTTGAAAAAACCTAAGTGGTTTTTATTTAAGGCTATCTTTACATTTATTTAAAAAAAAAATATTACTTTTTTTCATATAGATTTAGTTTCTACAATACTTTCTCTTGTAAAAACATGCAGTAATTTCGAGACGCTTTTATAAAATTTTAGAAAAACTTCAACTAAGAAGAACACTGCGCGCACTGGCTCTGGCAAAGCGAAAGTTAAGATAACAACAACTGAGATTCCTGACAGCGTTAACAAGATCGAAGAAAACATTACTGAGGAGAAACCTAATATTGTAGAACCCGTTGGATCTGTGGCGATGGAATCGAGAGCTATAAAAGATAAATCTGGTACCGAGAGCAATAAAGCCAAACCAACTACCAAGCCCAAAGCTCCTAATAAGACGACTAAACCCAAACCTAAACCACCTGTTAAGACGACAACGAAAAAACCCGCCACTAACAAGAACAAAGTAAAGACATCGGAGAAAAGTAAGCCACGAGCGAGAGGCACATTGTACGGCTTGTCGTCTTTAAGGAGAACAGGCGACGTCGCAGTCAGCATTATGTCAGATCATACCACTGTGAAAAGTAACTTTGCTGTGGGACCCCTTATTTTGAGAGTCGAGAAAGAGGTACGAAATACTTTTGATATAAAATTAAAACTAGGTTCGTATTGATATAAGTATAAAATAAGATAGAAATGAAATTTCTATAAGTAAATATTTGCAGGTTGGTCGAGGATCAAAGAAGGAAATCAAGTCGGCAACAGCAACTACTGCGGAAATGACTGGCAAGATTAGTTTAAGAGTCAACAACCAAGGTGTGGCCACTCTTCACTCCATAAAAGTGCTACAACCGAAACAGGTAGTCATCTTTTATTAATATTCCTTTGGTATTCATTGTACTTAAATGTATCTTCACGACTGTAATCCCCGAAGAGGTAGGCAGAGGAATGCAGAACACTCTCATGTTTCACCGGTTACGTTTACATCCCACTATGGAATCGATGGTGAGCCTATTGCCATGCATCGGACACATATTCAGACTCCAAACAACTACTAGAAAATCTAAATTAGAATCGAACCCGGGACCTCCCGAATGGCAGTCGCACTCGCAACCAACACGACCAACGAGGCAGTCAATTATACATACAATTATAAATTTATAGTACTTAAATTAATTAAATGTTTTCTCGACTATAAAAATTGTA
The DNA here is from genome assembly GCA_018245735.1 of Microceris miodesmiata. NCBI lineage: Eukaryota > Metazoa > Arthropoda > Insecta > Lepidoptera > Hesperiidae > Microceris > Microceris miodesmiata. Next base: position 1,521 of record DWEC01001824.1, on the reverse strand, counting down.
TGTAAATGTTATGTAATGTAATGTAATATGTAGTAAAAATGTTTGTTGGACTATTGTATATTCTAGGTGTAATCGTATTGTAGAATCTTCAATTTTACCGAAAAATATTCAGTCCAGCCAGGCATACCTTTATTCATTTTTCGACCGTATACAATTGTCATTGCGTTCATCGAATCCCGATTGATCGATATTCAATAGCTTTATTTTTAACTATTTGTGATAGTAGATTTGTTTGCAATCCTTTTTTACTTGAACCTTTTCCACCGCGATGCTCTAATGAGGAATCAAGTAACTATACATAAATTAGTAACCAAGCCAATTATAGCTTGCTTGGAAGGCATCGTTAAACTTTCTTAGGCAGAGGAGTGTAGTACACTCCCACGTTTCACCAGTTACTTTTAAGTTCCATGGAATAGGTGGTAGGCCTATCGCCATACACCGGGCACTGATCCAGACTTCAAGTCACAAACTAAAAATTCTAAATTAGAAAAATCCAATAGTACCCGATCCGGGATTTGAACTCAGGACCGGCAGGATCGGCAAACGCGCTTGCAACCACTCAACCAACGAGGCGGTCAATAATTGTTATTTAATACAAACAAACGAAAGCGAGTGCTTGGTGTGTCCTCCGGAGACGGACATGCTTACTAAAATTGCCTCTACGACTACCACACCCAAAAGCCGGATGCGCCTAGTGTTGCTTAACTTTACGGATAGCTTACGATATACGTTAGGGCTGTGAGAGCCTCAACACAATCGGTGTTTTTATAAATGTTGAATATCATCATCATCATCATCAGCCTATCTCAGTCCATTGCTGGACATAGGCCTCTCCCAATGAGCGCCATTGCGCCCTGTCGTCGGCTTGTCGGTATGAATATAAATTTGTTTAAAATTTTATTTTATCGTACAATATCATGAAATTCATATACGTACTTTCAACACTCTTCTGTCTCCCCGTCGGGGAAATACAGGCGTGACATTATGTTTCATGTTATTTTAAATATAAACAGGTCCGCGTCGACAGCAACCACGAGCGCACCAGGGAGTTAGTGTGGCAGCGTAGCGCGAGAATAGCTCACGTCGTGTCAGAAAAACTTCTATCTGCTTCCAAACCAATGTTTCTCCACCAGAGTGTCATCCGTCAGTAAATATACGTTAGAATTCAAAAAAACGTATGTTATATTTAGTTTATAACAACATATTTAGTTTTTAGTAACGGTTTAGGGAATATATGGCAACTATTTTGATACTGTCAAAATGTGATAGTATTAAAATGGTAAAAAATAGCAATTAAGGTACTCTAATCCAGATGCATTTAATATTGGTTAGTATAATACATTGTAGGCACGAAATAGTTGCTACATTATTGGTATTACAATATGATTTGACAGATGAACTGGCAACATTGCATTTATATTATCTATAATTTGTTTGGATAATTTTTGTGCAATTATTGTACTAAATTATATTTGTTAACATTAAGGAGATATTTTTATGATACTCATAATAAAATAGCCA
>DWEC01001823.1:0-12641 GCA_018245735.1 Microceris miodesmiata | reverse complement strand
ATCGAGCTCAGTGGCGTACTATTGGAGAGGCCTATGTCCAGCAGTGGACGGGAGTAGGCTGATGATGATGATGATGAATATCAAGGATAAACTTAGAAAACAGAACGTAATATAACACATAATTTTGGAATATACGTAAATCATTTATTCCATATCACACATATCCATAGTTTCGACCAACTTCGTTAGAATTCGAAAAAATATGGATTTAAAAACAGTTTCGTACAGACAATATGTAGTTTTTCAAATGTTCGTCAAAAATACAATAACCGCTTTATTATAATTTTTAAAGACAGTTGGAAACACCAAAATTATATTTAACTAATATGTATGTACCTTAATACCAAAGTATTGTAACCGTCATTGTATCGTCATTTTAACCGTTAAAATTTAGGGGCTTTTTGCCCTTCATTTTTTAAAAACACAGTTTTTTTAACTACTTACGTTCAACAACATTATGCATATGACTTTCTTTCACTTGCATTTTTTGCCGTCAATCTGTCTCGGCCGAGCACGCAACCCGCACCTGCTCCGAATGGCTTCGGTGTTCTGTTACAGCGAGCACTTCACAGGCATCGCCGGCTGGCGGTTGGCACGGGATCGATTCCCCGTTGTGGCATATGCGTAGCCTAGATATTTTTTATACTAACATCCAGAAGAGTTAAGCCTTAAGATGGTACTTGCAATATTTTAATTCGATAATATAACGTCACACCTGTGTTTTACCGAAAGGGTAGGCCGACGAGTTCAGGACCTACTCCCTCTGTTCACCGATTATTTTATACCATTTTATACGTCCTATGGAATAGAGGGTGAGCCTGTTTCCAATATAGACTTATAGATAGCCAATATAGACTTTGAACTACTACCGAAACTTTTAATTCCTAAAACAATAATACTCTGCTCCATCGGAGGATTGAATCTAAGACCTCTTACTAAGCAGTCGCGCTTGCAACCACTAGGCCAACGAGGCAGTTTGATTTTAATTGGATCATTTTCATTTAATGTGAAATATGAAATTTTCCACGTAACGCATAATACATCCCACTTGTATTGTATAAAATGAACTAAAACAATATAATTTTCCCAACAATGGTCCTCACACAGTTCCGTGAAAGGTACACGACATCGACACCGAACTAAACAATTTAATTATTTGTTTGATACTATTATTTATTTTACTATCAATTGAAATAGCTTTATTACTGCTATATACATATAAATATCGTACCATGTATGTAATCCCCGAAGGGGCAGGCAGAGGAGTGTAGTACACTCCCATGTTTCACCAGTTACGTTTAAGTCCCATGGAATAAGGGGTGAGCCTATTGCTATGCACCGGGCAGAGATCCAGACTCCGAGTGACTATGTAATTTTCTGTATTAAAAAAATCTAATAGTATCCGACCCGGTATTTGATCCCAGGACCCCCCGGTCGGCAGTCGCGCTTGCAACCACTCGACCAACGAGGCACGGAGTCAGTTATTTTATAATCAGCTTAATTCATCGCTAGGAATTTGTGGAGGTGCGGTTTAGTGATCAGCCCTTGCGTTAGAAGTTTTCAAACTGCCCTGGAAACTTCTCCAGAACCAGCCTAACCGATTTCTTATAAGGATAATACTTACGCCTAATTAAAGATTAATTCAATTGTAACATACGTTTTTCTTATTCTTTTGTAATCATTTATTCTTCTTAAATCGTCTTTCCTAAATCTTCTTTTAGGCCCAAATGAGAGAAAACCATTAGTGGACATAAGGAATTTTTATTTTACTGGTTTCCCACGGTCCCGATCATGTTGTCGTATAAGTTGGGGACAGTTAAACAATTTTAAAAAACACCACAATACATACATGCATATGCTTTCAGAAAGTTACATTATCTGAAGTTTGGTGCAACGGATCTGAAACTAAGTATTTTATTCCCCGACGTTATCTCTAAACAACAACTGAATTACGAAGTTGGACCATTCTTTACGGTACACCTGCACCTATCTACCTTAACTACCAGCAGCTGAAGAGTTTCGTGTGAATTTTGCATTTTAAATCGCCAACTGTATTAAAGAAACGACTCTAATGCGATACAAACTTTAAATTATGCAGATTTCTTTTAGAAAAACGCCGTCCGCTAATTCCATCTACTCGTACTCGTAGGTACACAGTGGATGTTCATCTTTTTTCCCGCTCAAGTCGTCTTCCCTCAAAGAAAATCTCTCTCGTCTATGTAATTCCGGCCGAAAAGTGCCGCCACGGTCGCGTCATTAAAAACATGATGAATACGAATTATTTTCATTAATATGTCCCACTTTTCTCAATTATAAAGACGTTTATAAATTTGTACGGTCAATTAATTATTTTTACGCAACTGTATATAAATACATAATATTATTCGATCCCACATCGGCCGGGAAAGGTATCTATAGTCTAGTGGTTTACAATTTAACTTCTTACTTCGGCGTTCTTGGGTTCAAATCCATGGCGTGTACCTTTTCACAAATATGTGTGTTTTAAGATTAAATATCATTTGCTATAATGGTGAATAAAAGTGGTGCAAATATTCCTCTTCACGTATTAAGATGTACATACATATATAGGTATATCGATACACAATTTCGTGGCGTGAAGTGGCTCTAGTCAAGCTAAATTACTAAAGTCAAAGGCTTTGCTGCAATAACACAATTTGGGAGCTTGCTTATATTACTCGGTGCGATCTTTGGGGCTCAGGGTCACACCTCGTTTATTCGTCAGCGTTCGTTATGGCACTTTAGTAAACTGCCAATATATATGAATAAATAATAGAAAGAATATATGACAATGTACTTGTCTTTTTTAAGTTGGATATTCTGTTTGCTGGAACATTCCAGTTTGATGCGATATTTCAAGTTCCTGCTCTGTTCTAGTTGTTTCTGGAAGTCTCTTAGTGTGCGTGCGCGTACGCGTGTGCGTATATCTGAAATGTCTGTTACTATATATGTATATATACCTGTATATACCTGTAAATATATTTTTACTCCTGACATACATTGTAGAAGGTATCTACTAACTATGCAAAGCTCAATTACTACTTGTGATCTTGTAATAAAATATATGGTTATAAAGATATGGTTTTGACAATATGGCTTACGTTATTATTTCGATACTATTGTATTATTGTAATGAATTCTGTGTGTGCTGTGTTAAATCAAACTGAATTAACACATTTTGAATTTGAAAATTTCACATTGTTGCCGGCCATCGACAGCCATTGACGTGGGCTGTCAGTACGAATTAATTCGATTGGGTGTTACCAAATAAGCAGAACCCCATAGCTTAATCGGGTCCCAGGATATTGAGTTACGGGTTTACCTTAGCTGCTCCAATCTATTTAGGAAGATTAGTATTACCAGCTAAGGATACTGGCTTCAAGACTTAAATTGAGTCGTGGCTTAGCTATCGGCTTGGTATAATATCCGGGTTACGACAGTCCGAGGACTGCCGCTTAACAGCATTAATGGGCGTGGCACTGCTGCTCAATAGAAAAAAGAATCAATTTCCACCTAGGAATAGGTTATTTTAAATTAGTGTGTATATTTTCATCATTATCTTTTTATTGGTCCCCTTTTACATATAAATATATATCTCCTTTAAAAGATTGATCCTTTAGAAGATTGAAAGGTTTGAGGCTCAATTTGGATTCAAAGACCTATTACGGAGCACTATGTGAGGGTTTAGGTTTTCAGCACTTTGTAACGTATGGTATTCCATCTTAATAACGCCCATAATTTTGTATAAGCAAATGTCGGGGACTTCGACCTTGGATTTCGTCTCTGACCAAATCAGATATGTAACTCCAATATCAATGAATGAGAGTTTCCGGCATGCTGACAATCGTACCCATTTTAAGCGACTGAAAACCATCTACATAATGGATTATCAGAGCAGGTGCGACCTTCAGCAATGAAGGCACGAAGACGAAGGGTGAGAGTGAGAAGAATTACATTTGTCGCATTTCTATTTCTGTTAATAACGAACCACGCCCCACAAAATATCGCCCGATGCATCTCTATGAGCAATATACTTATATTTTAATTTATAACTCCGACAACAGACTTTTTGCCGACGACAAAAACCTTTAGGGCCCGCTTTCCGCTTTTTTTATTCCTGGCACGACTCCACCGGGGTTCTCGGTAAATTATATACCAATATTTCCAATCTATCAAAATTAAACCTTAATTACCTGTAAATAAAGTCCACATTGAATAAATACTACATATTCTCTAGTAACAGTTAGAAATAGTAACGAATATTTTTGTTTTTGGAAATACGATACTATTTGTAAGGAGTTTTGACTGCGTCTGTTTAAGTTGGAGCTGAAAACAATAAACATATTATTAACTTTTAAATTTTGTCATTTGGGATGTTGGAGCGTATTAGCTTCGAGAGTAAAATAGTGTACATTAATTTAGAACACAATAATAGATGAAAATAAAGCCTGGAATGTGACCAAACAATTATTTTTTATTAAACCTTATGAGAGCATACGGTCAATCCGATACACAAGGCGCAGATTCTACATAAGAAACTTTATAAAACAACATATTATAGTCTAGGAATCTATCGGTTTTTTGGATGCTCGCTATGTAAATGTCTTTGTATTATATCCAATCCCTTAAGATTACTTAAGAGCTACTAGGGATTTGAAGACTATTTACTCACATTTTATTGAAGTTATATGTTATTATAAATACAGTTTGATCGCATTTTCTCCCTTATGGAGATTTATAAGCAACATTTACGAACATTTCCCAATACACCCTGTAGTCGCTAAGCCACAAGCATCTGAACTGGCTTAAAGCTTTCGAAAAAAGAATAAAACAAACTTCTCCAGTCCCGCGGGTGTCGTGAGACGGCGACTGAGGAAAAGGTCGTGAGATATATGAGTTGAGTATGACCTTGGCGTATCAGTTCCCGGTTATTAACTGAAATAATTAATTAGCTTACGTGCTCAACTGATCGTACAAGGATTCATATCCTGGCGCGCACCACTTTCACAAAATAATGTGCGTTTTAGAAATAAATGGTGCTTGTTGCAATGGTGCAGGAAAACCTGAACATATTAAAATTCTTGATTATTTTCTCTAAGGCGTTTGAAGTCTACTAACACGTACAGGGCCAGTCTGAAATTATGTTTTTGACTGTTCTCATTTTAAAGGAGACGGAGGAAAAAGTGTTGATTATGATGATGGTATCCATATAGATATAAGGAACAATTTTTCATACTCTGGTCATCAAGTCCTTCCCGCATGTTCAGCTGATTTTTCATTATATCCTATTATTCCAGGGCGGCCTAAGTCGAGCAAGGAACGTTAGAGATTGTGTCATTATATAAGGTCGTCTAGGCTGTTAGTTGATCTGGTTCTTCCCAAGATCGCTATCCCGGTGTCTGGATCAGCAAATGAGGTTTGAAATAGCAAACAGCTGATTTTCGTAATTCGAATAATGATTTCCTTTTTCATACGTAGCTCGTCGTAGCACTTGATGTAAAAGTGGTCACCGTCACCTATGGACATTTGCAACATATTTACAACCAGAAGAATTGCCGGCTTTGGAAGAGAGTTCTCTTTGTCTTTCTAATTAGTTAGTAAGTTCTCAATGATCTTCGATAAAGATGCTTTTATCTGTTTAAAGTTTATAACGTCCATGAGTGAGAGGAATAAAAAGGTGGAACTTAATGCTTCAAGCACTCTCGATCTTTACTGCGGTCTAAGTCTGATAAAAATGTGACACCAACCCAATGTATATTACATTAAAAGGTTATTACATTTTTACGAGGTAAATTTATAACTTGTGCCATATATATCGTCGTATATTTAATTACAAGAGGATTGGAGAGGTTTTAAAGCGCGCTCTCCAAAGAAAGAGTAAACTGCACAGAACTATTCGCTTGGGCGTCGTTGGTACGACGGGGGTGCAATAAAAATAAATCCTAATATTCATACGAAGGTAAGAAATGGTCGTGGGTGTGAATAAAAAAACTCTAACCGGGAATTTTATAGATAATGCGCCCAGTACCTAAACGTAGTACACCACGCCTATCGTATGTCTGTAATTATAGTCACAGTGCAAGTTATTAAATGAAGACGATAAACGTCATGTATGTGAGGTTAGAGAGGAGATGTATAACATTCTGCGCTCTCTGTCTATGCCGAAGGAGACCTGGCTTGGGCGTGTAGAATACGTTTAGATGAAGAGCATTTGAAAAAAATGTATATTTATTGTTTAGTTTCGACAAGTTTTTGAAATTAAATATATGTATATTACCAATCGCTTGAAGAATCGTGCGAATGCGAGTATATTAAAATCATATAAATAATAATGACACAAAAGACATTTTCAACTGGCAAAGAAGACGCAAGCGAAACACGCAGAAGCGTACAACAAGTATAAAAGTGGGGGTGGAAGAGGGGTGATATTATGAGATGTCTATCCAATATCCGTTGCATTGCAATCTGGAGAGCATTATGCGCACTTGTGACGCTGATGTAGGAAAGAAAATAGAACGCTATACTCTTACTGAGTGAGAGAGTCGCGTCGTTTTTGGCTCTGTTGCGTTAGTGTCTTTGAAACTGTGTGTCATGCTTGGTAATATCGACTATGGACAGTGTTGTGTCCTTTTAAAGTAGTATAGAGACTTCCAAAATTTGTTAACAGATATAATATTTATTTACTATAGTCGGCTAGAGACTAACAGCGAAATCATCATATTAGTCCCTAGGAAAGAAAGTTCGCTTGGTATCTTTCGAAAAGTTAACATTTTTAATAAGGCAATTAAGATACATACAAATTTTCAAGTCAGTTCGGTTTGTCAAAAAGTCAGGATAAGTCAATCTAAGATAAAGAAATTTTTCGTTTTAACTGAAGTTATTAAAACATAGAACTATATGGAAATGTTAATGATAATTCTCCAATACGACATCTCAATAAAACCTAACCGCACACGAGACCGTTAGTGGACTGGGAAAGAATCCAAAGCATAATAGGAAAGACCTAATGTACTCTCATTAAGGTCAGCGCATAATACACCAATGTACACGTTCTTAAATATCGTTGAGTAGAAAGATCCACTAACGCGCGTGTCTTCTGCGAAGCGATTAACGTAAAGCGAGAAAATATGCAATTGAAATAATATAATCATAGAAGTGTGGTAAGAGCGTTAGACACAAAAGCAACGTCTTTTCGTTAGCAATGTTTAAACAATATACCTACACTTACTTTGTTACATGTCACTGTAATATACATGTACATGTTAGTGCCTTTGATATACTATGGTGTTTAAACCAAAATAGTCATTAGCCCTATACACGCGGTTAGCAATTTTATTCATGTAATTAATATCATTATAATCAATTAATGCAAGCAAATAAACAAACATGTAAATGTTAGTGAATTGTGACCCACTACAGAGTTTTGCTGTCTTTATGACTTTGTTTCATCAATATATGTATGTACCAAATTCATCCTTTTATTAATTTGTTATTGTACTTTTAACCCAGTAAGTATTAGAAATATGTACTTTTGTAAGTTTTATTACAGCCTCTTACACGTATTTTCTCGCCGTCGCACTTATATCTATAGGGAATTAAAAAATTATAAAAGCATTATTCGATGTCATCTAAATGTTAATTAAACTGTGAATTCAAGATTATAATTGTAATTCAACCATTATTTGTTTTCATTGTTGAACGTTTCGCTTATCGCTCGCTCACTAACCCTGTCGTAGGTCAGTGAATATCTCACAGTGAAAAGTTAATACTGCACATAAAGGGTTAATGACGTAATGAGATTCGCGTAGCATTAACCGACGTGTGGTTTCACCGGGTAACTGAGAATTCTCAATAAAAAGTACAGGTAAGTACAAAAGTCTTAAATTTATTTAAAATTTTATACGAAATGTCCGAATATTTTATGAATTGGGGAATTTTGTTGAGCGATAGTTAATGGTGGTGGCTGTCATATTTGAAGAATGGCGATTACGTGGTTGGCCTTTAAAAAGTCCCTTAACTTATTTTTTCAAAGTTGTCACGTAATATCACTCTGAGATCTCATGGTGAAGTTAACTAGAGATTGATGTTTGGCTCTTTAAAATCTCCATTGTCAGCAATGACCATGCACCATAATACTATAGAACGAACGCTTCTTTTGTATAAATCTATAAAAAAATAATAAACCTTGTTGTTATTTATGGAAATACTCGTAAAAACATGGGCATATCCAAGACAAGTGGATTGCAATATATAGGAAGACATGTATTTCGTATATAACAAGGTAATAACAATAAAAATGATAAATAATAAATTGCAATAAAAAATAAATTTCGTTATAATCATGACGAAATTTTATTGTCACCGCGTTCACGAATAAAAGTTAAAAGTTTTCAGAGCGCCGTAAAAACGTGGATGGTGGGTGGTAATGGTGAATGTCTGCTATAAACTCATGCAACGTCTATAGATTTCGTTAAAAATAAAAAGTCATAAATGTGCGTGTATTATATAGAAATTTTCGATAAATTTCGTAGTAAATCTACCGCATCCGTCGTACATTTTTTTTTAAAGGTACAATCGCGCACGAAAATATACCGATGTTACGTCGCAGACGGTTCACTATCTCTGCTTCCGGCTTATGAGTCAAACACAGGATATCTTAAAAAAAATAGTCGTTTCAATACTTTTAAGTGATACACGTATGATTATTCTTTATTGTGAACATTCTGTGTGTGAATGTATGTAATATGAATTATATTTCTTTCTAGTTATTTTCTAAATAATACATTACAAACTAAAATTTCGAATATTGGTGACTGTTTAAACAAAGTTTCTTTAATCAAATGAATGCACAAATAAGGTCAATGATAAATAAGTAAACAGTTCATTACATGTTTCTATCAGCCAAAATTCAAAATCAAAACATATTTATTTTAGACAATAGCGCGTCTTACATACAGATGACAATGACAGTTTTTGATGACAATGACAGATGACAGTTTTTTTCAGTCGCTGACTACTGCCTTAGCATAGACGTACAACATTTCTGTTACTCAATTTCCATTACTCTGTAACAATATTTGTTTTAGTAAATATAAAAAATATTTTGTGAGTATCGTTATTTAAATGATCTATGAACAATTCTGTTATTGACTGAGAAACACGCAAATGGTGATTTTGAGCCTTGAAAGTGACCTTTTATACCTTTGAGTTTTTCGAGTATTGCTCTTTTAACATTCATAGGACCCATTATTTTGAACTACAGGCACCACTTACTCATATTTACCTCTATTGCGTAACATCACGCCTGTGATCTCCTACAGAGTAGGCAGAGAAGTGTAGTACACCCCCAAGTTTCACTACTTACGTTATATGTCCCGTGGTACTTAACTCTTTTATTTATGAAATTGCACTACCAGATTGAATTCGCAACGTCCGAATGTTGGTATATTTTGCAAATGTTACTTGTATATACATAAAATATGATACGTTCACAATTTCAACTTCCGACGAGTTGCGCCGCCGAGTGCAAGAAATCTAAATAACATTCGCCGGTGTATGAGTTTTTGAATCAGCCGTACCTCTCTTTATTAAAGTTGTCTTCTGCATGGATATTCATGTTTTGAAGTATGTCATCATATACGAGATATATTTTTTTCATACATTATATATTATGTTTTTACATAGACAATTAGAAATTATATATTTGATGATTTTAGGTCAGTATAATATTATAATATTTTCATAACAAATGATATTTGTATGCGTGTACGACGAGTGTGGCGAATGTAGATATGCACGTCGAGACTCTCACTATAGAGATATTTGCCACTTGATGTTCTCTGCCTACCCTTTACCTTTACATTCCCAGTTATGACCACATAATAATAACAACATCGTAAACAGAATATGGTGTAAATTATCTCGGCTGTTCTGAAACGAAGAAGAATCTCATATCTACTAATGGATAATAGTTTTGGAATATTTTATTATATTATTAAATACAACTAAACTAACGAACACTCAACTGTCACCTGATACTAATTGATAGCAATAATCAATAGATATATGTAGATACATATGTGTGTATGTATCGAATCTTGCACGGTACTGCAGTTTTCCTTGAAATAGTTGTAAGACCTTTCCTGATTTTAACGATTTTGTTGACATGGGTCGGAATTGCGAAAATGTTTACCAACGTAGACGACTGTACGTGTACGTATACAATAATGTAGGTCATGATGATGATGATAAGCTGGAACAAATGCTTGACGTCAAAAGAAACGCTTAGTTGTTTACTCTTCCTAGAACATAAGAGAACAATGCTATTCAAATGCATTGGATCTTAAGATACACAGTGTAAATAAAGTAGGTTAAACGTATAATTATATAAATCCACAAATGGACTGCGAAAGACTAATAAAACGGCAGGTTTAATACTGAACCTCTATAAGGTATCAGTTGATATCCCGATCGGGTCTAATTACTGGTTACAAGTCTGAAAGCCCTTGTAATTAAGGTTAAACCGTATAAGCGGTTAATTGAATACAGAATAATTATAGCTGCGACAGATTCGTATCAAACAAAACGCTTGTTCGCTCACCACTTGCGTCGTTTGTATACCGGTTACATATGTACTATGTACATATATGGAGAATCAGTGCACATATAGCTATGAGCAAATGTTAATTCGCTTGAACCAAAGTGAGCATCGTAATTGTTATAATTAAAAATCCTTATTGCTAAATTACAAATTATACTGACCTAGAATGGTAACTAAGACATGACATCCGAGTAACCGTTTGGTGGAATTAAAATTGACGTAACCTGCAATGAGAATGAAGTCTTTGAATTTTATCACTGAAGCGACTAATATTGAACCTCCCGTGGAACAATGTAAAACATCAATGCTCTGTGCAAGGTTCATTTTTAAACACGACATGCCGAATTAACGATCGATCGTAACAATGCTAATTTATTACTTTAGTGACTCAAAAATGGCAGTGAAGGCATTAAAAGACGCTACTATTATCACGACGACAAATTGCGTTACGCTCTATAAGCTTCCACTATAAATTATTTAAGGGGACAACAACAACAAAACAATACATCGCCTTAAAAGCCAATAAATAAAAATGTATCCTCCTCTGTGTTTGACAGTACAGTGGAGAATAAATAATAGAGAATATTGGGGACGTTAATTAGTTTGTTACTTTCCATAGAGAATAATATTGCGAGGCATTGTTTAGCGCGACTGTACTTCCTGGTACAGTCGCATCAGACAATAGTGTTTTGTTCTGTGGTGTCACTGTTTTCCTAATAATTTCGTTCGTCGCAAATCTTGTTGTGAATGAAAATGTTATGTTTGTGTATTAGCAATTTTATGCGTTACGTTATAAGGTCTAAAGTGAAATGGTAGAAATGTTAATGTTTAATCAACTTTTGAATTATCGCTTTTGTGTGCTTATGTTTCGATTCATTTTAAATATACTTTGCATTAGAGAAACACGCTGTAGTACGCCATAGTGTGTTCATTATTTAACTCTTAAATGTTTTCCATTCACTTTTTGGTCTTAAAATTTATAATATCTTATTAATCCCTAATTATTGCCTGCGAAATCGTTCGAAATTTAAGAAAACTTCATACAATCTTTCATTACGTGTTTTAAACTAAGGATTGATGGAATAAATCACTTAACTAGTTCGTGCCAGCTCCATTAGAAATAAATCTATGCCAGATAAAATAACTAATTCTGCGATATTAAAATATAAACGTATCAGAAAAACGGATGGACGAGCAGAGCTACTTTCGCATTAATAATATTAAAATGTATATATCATTTGTTACAGGTAATTGGGGAGTCGTAAGCTTATTGACCCTGCCGTGTACAAAAGCAGAGAAGTAGAAAGAAAGTAGAGACGTAACTAATGATAAGGAAACTATTTTTATTCTATAATTTCAAAAATTGCAAGCTAATGAATATACGATCATCATCAGTTTCATGATCATCATCATTCTGATTGACACTTTTAAATGTTACAATTTGATGATGTCTCCATTTAGAATGAAAATTGTTAAGACCGTAGTCTGCCGCGTTCCCCAAGTGCGAGCTAGAAGAACCAATTGCAATTTGACAGTACTTTCTGTTTACTTTATGTTAATTCTGCCTGTAGATCTACTATTATTCTCGAATCAATGACCATCATTCTACGTGACATTGAAGGCCTACCTTTTTAACCTTTTAGAATTTAGTTTGAGCGCTTTGTTCCTGGCACTGAGCAAGACAAACGTTTGCCTTTTAATGCAGTGATCGGTGAATTCAAATGTCGCGGAGATAGTTTTGGGTTAGATAACCGCCAAAAAAATTATTATGTATCAAGAACGATGACTCATGACATTTGCAATTTACCAGCTGTCTATTTACCGTAGCACAGGCTCTGCTTACTTTATGATTTTGGAGTTAGGAAGTGTGTGAGTATTCACAAAAGGTTACTATATCTCATATACCCCACAGCTAATGTCCATATACAAAAGAAATGATATCATCACAGTCTTGTTATGAACTTAAATTCTAGATAAGAACAAATACCATTACCTGTAAACAATGCCGCAGTATAAAATAATA
>DWEC01001822.1:0-12647 GCA_018245735.1 Microceris miodesmiata | reverse complement strand
ACGCCTGTAATCCCCTAAGATGTAGGCAGACGAGTGCAGATCACTCCGACGTTTTACCGATTACGTTTATGTCCCACTATGGAATAGGTGGTATGCCTATTGTCATGCATCGGGCACATATCCAGACTCTGAACCACTACTGGAAAATCTAAATTAGAAAATTCTGGTAGTGTTCGACCCGGGAATCGAACGCGGGACCTCCTGAACGATAGTCGCACTTACAACCAACACGACCAACGAGACAAGTTTTCCTTAAACGATATTGAATTTTGCAAAAAGTGTATTTCATAAAGGCAGAAGTACATGCCGGGATAAAAACCACAAATCTTCGAAACTAAAGACAATTCTGCACTCCAAGTTCTTAGACTAATAAATTAACGGACCGACTGTTATATATTAATAGACCAACTATTATAGACTAACAAAACAACTGTTAAACGAACAGAATGTCATCGAGAAGTATATATGTATTTTGGTACTTTCATTAGTTTTTTTCATACCTACTTTCTTGTCGTCAGCTGGTGAAGTTAAAAATATCGTTACGTCCAAATATATTTCTCCAAGCTCGTACCAGTTTTTGATTTCATAGTAATGAACAGAAATATTCATAACTTACAATTAAGGTACTATAAGGTAATCAGGTAGGTTACTATAAGGTAATCAGCTCTTCGCATCTTTGGAGATGCATATGTCCAGCAGTGGACGGAAATAGGCTGATGATGATGATGATCATGATGATGATGATGAAATATAAGATAGAATACACAATACATGCCATATTTTTAACGCTTATAAAGTGGTTTGTACGTCATTATATACTTTAAAACACTACAATTATCGATTCCAAGATATATTTCAATGAAACAAGAATAGACTAAAATATGATTATATAAATGTTCCAGTTAACATTTTTGCAAATAGAAATAGATGAGGGAGCCTGGTATCATGTCAGTGATTGAATAAGTACCTACTTCGCGTCAAGTAATAAATCAAGCGCACGGTTCTTCGGTGCTGATTCTCGAATATTCGCGCCTAATAATATCCAGTTCGCAAAATATAGGTATATATTATTTGAATATTGCAAGGGATTCTTAAATAAAAATGCTTACTTCCCAAATACACATTTTATACACACAATATAAACATTTTTTTTTATTTTGCTTTTTAAATTCGATCGTTATTTTAAAAGCATATTTTGTATGTAGATATTTTATAATAAAAAAACCTAATATCACACCTGTGAACCTGAAGGACTAGGCTAAGGGATGTAGTACACTCCCACGTTTCACTAGATACGTTTACGTCCCACATGGAATAGACCGTGAGACTATTGCCATAGACCGGGCGTAGGTCCAGAGAACGAGCCACTTCTAGAAAATCTAAGTGAGAAAATCGCACTGAGCAGAAATAGCACCGACTCTACCAATGAGACAGTCATTATGTGTAATAATACACCTTAACATAATGTGTAAATTATGTAATAATGTAGGACTGGTTGTAAATTTATTTACAAACACTCTACTATATAGTAGTTATCAAGTAATTCGAGATTTTTTCACGTTACATATAGAAAAAAAACTTGAAACATATCATTATACTGCATTTTCACGTACCAGTATGTTAATAGCAATAATAATACTAAATCAATTCAATTAATTATAACTATTTAAATAGGTACTTTTAGGTATATCATATAAGTTATAGCATGGATGGCATGGCATGCCATCCAACCGTACTATAACTTTCGTACTAAAAATAA
This sequence comes from Microceris miodesmiata, assembly GCA_018245735.1. Classification (NCBI taxonomy): domain Eukaryota; kingdom Metazoa; phylum Arthropoda; class Insecta; order Lepidoptera; family Hesperiidae; genus Microceris; species Microceris miodesmiata. Next base: position 10,888 of record DWEC01001822.1, on the reverse strand, counting down.
TCCCAGAGAAAGTAATAAAATGGTTATATTGGATTGGAATAACACAGTACAAAATATTAACTACACTTTGATAGCGAAGTTTGTCTCTGGAGTGCAAATTCATCAATATGCACTTCCGAACGTTAGATTTAGTATACTAAATAACAATAACTTCCACTGTACCTGTGCTCTAACTTTGGCACCAATACGACTTAAACTGTTTATGATGCACTTCACTTTCTGTTGTACTCCGCGCTACTTTAAGTTCCGCGAGCGCTCTCTACTTCATGTTATCAATTAAACTAGTTGTTAGTGGCTATTTTATCTTAAGAGCACTTATCTGAAACAAATTGTTGACTTTATCCGTTCTGTCCGAGGATAGGGTTAATGTAGTTTGCGATTATTAGTCGTAGTATTAGTAGTCTTCTTACAGTGTACGCTTGGGACCTTAATGAGATTTCTTTGTAGATAAATATGTAGATAGTTTATGAATTATTTATAAAATATAATCAATGGATTTAAAAAATGGTTTAATAGACACTTAAGACTTTAATAGAAACGTATTCGAAACAAAAAATATGTATATTAATATAATTATCTAAGCACGTTTATCAATTATCATGTTCTTAATAAATAACCTCTAAATCTCCGTATACATTGCAGGATATATTTTAGATTTAACTATATATTTACTGGAAGCAAAGCATAAGATCGGCTATACGGATATGTGAGGCTATTCTTACAATAATTATACAATTAATACAATTTTCATGATGATAGGACCAACGTGGTCGAGGTTTGTAAATGTAAATCTCAAACAGGTACACTAATGGTCACATTATGAAACACTTGAATATATTCGACACGATCTTACAAAGAGTAATGTATACGATCATACGAGTATATCTCACAATTCAGACTTAGTTTATGATTGGAGCATAAACTAAAACAGTATGTACTCGTATGCTTGTGCCCTCCTCACTCTAAATGAAAATTTAGAAAAACAAAAAACCAGTCTACATAAGAAAATTAGACAGTCGTTTAGGAGTCTGTTTCTGGAATTGTCAAATTAAATAATACCGACCATTGCTGGCTCGGATCGCGAGGAATTCGGCCATTCCTACACGGTTTTGTTGAATTTCCAGCCGGCGGTCCGGCCGCTTTGTGTTGCCTCGCGATTCTCCTTGCGTTTTTGTTTATTAAGGCAGCTATCGTCAAAGTATTAGGAATAAATAAATTTAGGTCCAAATTATTGTATGGCAATGGTTTCACAACATATTCCATTATGGGACATAAGCGAAACTGGTAAAACTTGGGTAAAACGTAAAACTACAGCAATCTGACTACCCCTTCGGAGGCTACAGGAGAGATGTTGCGTGTTTTCTGGTGCAAATTTTGCTTCAAAAATTTTGTCTTTTCTCCCTCCACAATTTGAGACAGTTTTTTATAAGCTCATATAACACTTACTCAGCCTTCACGTCGTTACAATATACAGATTCAATGGAAAAGACATTTTGCTTTGTGAAGGCAATTTTCCTGGCCCGAAAATTTTTCCCTTTCTCAGCTCCACTTTCGCTAAAGCTTCTGTGTTATAACTAAACAATACAAAGTTTAGTGTTTATATTGTTATAACATTGTTTGAATATTATAAAAAAAATGAAACAAATGAAAATGATTATACATAATTGTAAATTTTAAATAGTCCATAAAACAAATTATATTCAAAATTATTCAACATTGGCCATTAAACGCCGTGTTTATTCACACTTTGAATCCCAAAAATCCCATTTCCTATCACTTAGCTAGATTTATCCAGTTATGTGAAATAAACTACTGGTTCATATAATATGTCGATTGATTCATATGTATTAGTACACAAAATTGATCCTAAGTCTACCGCTTATAAATTGTTACCCAACTTATTATTTTTTCTTATCCATCTCTCTTTAACATCTCTTCTTCATCTTTAACATGGAGTGATTTTGAATGACAAATTCCTAGTCTATATCCTATAAAAAGCACGACACAAGTGAACTAAAGATCGAAGCATTTAGAATGATACATTCTTAGTCCATATCCTATAAAAAGCATGACACAAATCAACAAAAGAGTGAGGCATTTGGAATGATAAATTCTTAGTGTATATCCTATAAAAAGCACAACACAAGTGAACTAAAGATCGAAGCATTTAGAATGATACATTCGTAGTCTGTATATTATAGAAAGCACGAAACAAATCAAAACTGGTGTACATAGTGAATATAACTCGTGGCATTTGTTCGCCAAATATAGAACTAAGCAATCTAATGAACTGAAACTGTAATCAACACAAGTTGTGTCTAATCGCCTCTAAGTATATTACGAGTAACTAACTAAATTGAGCGGTTCAAACTGTTTGCAGTGGCGGTCCGGAATCGTAAATACGAGAACTGATTACACATTGATATGTGTGGATCCGGGAATGAATGTGATCGTGTGAAGGTCGATTTTGGAAAGTTTAATTCAATTCGTGTATCATAAACAGTGAAAGTACAGAGGTGACACAAAAGTAATCTTAGTAGACATATAATTTATAACTTATATTAGCAATGTTTTGATTGAAATATTTTCATGTATTGTAACATGTATGTTTTGAAAAATGTTTTTTTTTTCAATTTGTAACTAATTATTCGAAATTAATTGAATCACTCTTGATTGATCGTAAATAATATCTAAAAATTATATGTCTTTATATTATTTACAATCACTGTACAGTAGTAGAAATAGTATAAAACAATAATATTTATAACCATTATTTTTGCATCCGCAAATAATTTGATATTTAAATAATACAGAATAAAAGAAATCTTGATGTCATTTAGATATAATCTTTAAATAATGTTTAAACACATTTTGCATATGTAACTTGTATTCTATTATATTGTATTGTGTTTATTATATTGTATTTTATTGTATTGTATTTTATTGCACTGTATTTTGTTTTGTCGCAGCTGATCAAACCAACGAGCCACTACGATTACTCCCTGAGCATCGTGCCTGACTACCACCACGCGGTGTTCGACGTCATAGATTACTACGACTGGAAAACTGTGTACTACATCTACGACTCCCACGACGGTAAGTGAAACAATTGCTTCTTCAACGAATAACAGTGGCTATGACCGTCCATAATTAACCATCTTTTTCTATTTAATTCTTTAAAATAAAAGAAAATAATTTGAGTAATAACATCTCGGACATCAACTTGTGTTATGGCAACCAGACGTTAAACGAGATATAGACATATATATGTAGATATTTTTAAACGCAGACATAGGAATAATTATGCTCATAAAATACTTATTATTGCTGGGAATCAAACCTGCGACCCTCAGTGCAACAGTCAGTTTAACTAACCACTGCACCATAGGCGCTATCAAAAGTTAGAAGTCGATTAAATTAGATCAAGTTTGCGAATAAATTTTGGCTTAGTTTCAGGGAAACATAACAACTATCTGTAAAATATATATTTCAGGTATTTAAGCATTTCTTATTACTTTAACACTAGGTTTACTTTATCACCTAGTCTATAGTAAATTTTCAGCGGAATTGCACTTCTGGAGGTAAAGTTTAAAGCCTTCAGAGTTAAAGTATTCAGAAAGCGTTATCCTTACATCCTCTGCCGGCAAATGTAATTCTTGTAACGGCATACTTCGATTCGTACTTAGTAGAGCAGCCAAGTGGAATCGCCATGGCGTTACCGTTTTTTACCTCACTAAGTGTTATTGGGTTCGGTCTCCATACTTCGCGCTTTTTTACGATTACACCACTGCCTTAAATTTATTCGTGAGCTACCCTTTTATTGCGATCGATGTTTATAGTTAATCGATAATCAGGTCATCGTCACTTAGATTGATGGAGGTACTGATAAAAATAATTCTGACATTTCTTCTTTTATTATGTAACTTCTGTTTGTTGCTGGTATGTCACTTTTACAAGCCAGTTGCATAGCATACTAGTACTTATTTATTATTAATTAGAGCTCATTTTTACTTGGCCTGCCGATTTTGTGTCAAATATTGTTACACGTTGGAGCGGCTTGAAGTGCTCTTATACCTAAAAGTATCCTTCTTTTTCGTCTATTTCCACGCAACTTAGTTATTAATGTTTTGTTTTTTTTTTTAATTTGAGTTAAAAAAAGAGTTGCTGTTTGTATAGGATCAATTATATCGTACTATGAGATATACAATATAACGGACCTTCATACAATTCTTGGATCAATAAAAATGGATGTAGTACTGAATATTAATAAATAAAAATAAGTCTAGATAACGAGTGGTTCATCTCTTGGTAGTTCGAAGGACTATAGAGAACAAGATAAAAAAGAAAAATTCCTAATTCTCGTTCTAGTACCATACTGAAATTCTAGCAGTTTTAATTTACCTCAAATAATAAACCGTTGGAACCAAACTTGATTAGAAAGTTTCTTAAAAAAAACGAAACGTCACGCCTCTAATCACAGAACGGGTAGGCGGAGGAATATAGTACAATTTCATTTTTCTCCAGTTACGTTTACGTCTCATGTAATAGGCAATGAGCCTATTGCAATGCACCAAGCACAGTGGAAAAAACAATAAAACAGAACATAGAACATAGATTATTAATTCTTCATATACCTAATTCGATATTTCCTTCCGTCATTTCCTTCGATATTATGTTTTACCCGTTTTCCAGCTTTGTGGCTGTGTTCGTAACACATCAGTAATTGGATAAAGTGAAGTTGATTACTATCCACTGTCCAGTGCTCGTACACCTTCATCAGGCCTTATACAGACCAATATACTAATACAGACAAATGAATGTGGATTGCCTCTGCGAAGACGCCGTCTATGGACACTTGCAATCACGTATATATATATATATAATAAAAATTATAAATAAGCCCACAACATCAGTATTTACAAAATATTCCGACAAACAAATTTCACATATAATATTAAAAGATTTCAAAGTGTAAAATATAATCAAAAACATTAAACGTTTATTTTTATTCTAATATAGGTACATTTATCATAAACACCGATAGATATTTATCAATATTAATTGGTAATAAATTAACGAGTTAGTTAAATTTGTCTATAATAATATAATAATTATCACATTCAATCTAATCATTCTATATTACAATTAGCTAATAAAATTCAGTCAGATATGTTCAATAAAATAATATTATGAGTTCTAAAATATTATCAACTATATAAAAAATATTATCGAGACGTTGGAAAAATTTCTAGCTTTACATAAAATGACAAAGCGACGCCAAATAATAAAATGTGGGCCATTCGAATATTGTTAACAGATATTAGAGTTTCTGTTAGGTATTTGAACGGAAGGAGAGATAGCAATAAATTTCCCTTTGAAGTGTTTGCATAATAGAACGCCTGAGGCGTAACTGAAGCCTGTGGCTTAAGCATTCTAATGCGATGCACATGCAATTCTACTCAGCCTTTTCTAACATATTACAAAATTTAACAGTACAATAAACCAAACTAATTTAATCCAGAATATAAGGCTTTTTGGTTGACACGATTAGGATCATGGACTTTTAGCATAAGGTAAATTGTGATATATATATGTACGTTCAATTATCATATCAATTCGGAATTGTCATGTCATCGATTCACGGTTTGAAGTTTATTTAATTAGTGAAATATTCTATTTATATTAATTTTTTTGGTTTTTTAATTTTAGTTATTTTTTAATTTATACATTCCTTAAAGGCCGGCAACGCACTTGCTGACTCCTGGTCTGCATGGGCGACGGTCGCTTACCATCAGGTGACCCCGTTTGCTCGTTTGCTCCCTATTCAATAAAAAGAAAAAAAAAATATTTGCTTGTTATACGTAGACAAAAGTAATCATAAATAATACTGTATATTGTAAAGCGAGTCTGGATCTGTGCCCGATGTATGGCACTAGGCATAGTACGTATTCCATGGGACCTAAACTTAACTAGTGAAATGTGGAAATGTACACTCGTCTGCCTGCCCCTTCGGGGATTAAAGGCGTGATGTTATATTACGTCAGGTGACATTACGAAATGAAAAAGTAAATAGCTTTCGCTTGAAAGAAATCACATTACGGTTAGTTTAAGAAGGGTAGTAAATAATACTACTTTCTCTAATTTCTTAGAAAAGACGGACCCGACGATAATATGACTTCGCATTGACAAAGATCGTAGTATCTATTTGTCTAATTGTAAACTTAGATAATTGCGAATAAAAAATTCAGATATCTATGACATCTTACAGCATTAATCCCATAACTTTAATAGATACATGAGTGGATACTGCCACGTTCGTCCCATGCCTTTCACTCTTATCTCTGCAACATCAGAAATATTTCATGATTTACGTAGGTATTACAAATGCATTTTATGTACTACATGTAGAGCATAAAATGTGTGACATTGTTTTCAGCCATAACTCTGAAAAGGGTAACTGATGTGGGCGCAAGGTCATTACTCTTCGTTAGCTTCACGGAGTGCATCACAATCACACCGGTGTTTGTGTCGCTATATCTACAATAATCCATGATTTCTTAATACAAAAGAATGATAATAAAAACTATTTAAATGACACACATCAGAAACACCACTAGCAATCACACCAACTCCTGTACTATAAAGCCCATTCGTGCGCAAACGGAACGCCTTTATTTCTAAAAGGCAGAAGGCATTTTAATAGATGCTTGTTGAATGATAATTTTGGGACGAGATATTGACGCGGAAACCGGAACAGCTGTAAATGGACGCTTCAGTAAAAATATTCAGCTTACCGTTTTTACCTTGAAATTTGAAATAATCACTGTGAAATACATCGTAAATCCGTGAAATACTGTCAGTATTTAAGCGTTAACACTAAAAATGTTTAAATGAACATTTCGAATAAGTTTCTACCATTAATGAGAGTGTCACTCAATAATGAAAACTGTTCGTACGTTAAAACAATAGATAATTTCAAAACGAATTTGGAAAATTTTTAAAATCGAACTGTGACAATTGTATTGACGTTCAATGAGCGGAACGAATGATTACCGCAAGCTCATTCACGTAGAAGAGAAAGAGAGTTATCATTTTGACATAGTTATATTTAGGCTTGAGCATTATTTTGAAATGTTTTCATTCTTAAATTTCGTCAAAGTGAATGAACTCAAAAATATTAGGGAGAACAATAAAATATGATTCTTAGGAAGTATACTCTTTTGTTTTCATGTCGCAAAACGCTACGTTGACTTTGTAGAACATTTTTTATAATTACGATACGAAAACGTACCCACTCAGTATTTTGATTTTCAAGTAAACGAAGCAAAACAATAAGATAAACAGATAAAACAGTAATGTACTTTTTAGGTCCATTTGACAATTTTAGCAGCCGTAATTATTTTACTTAAAATATAACGTCTTGTATCTTGTACCTTTTCACTTCATTGGTATTTAAATGAAGTAAAGAAAATTGCGAAGACAAATTATGTCTGTCGGACAAATTATGACTGCAGCGAGGTCGCGGCGAAGAGTCAACCTTCGCCGGACCTCACCGCATTACTGATATACCTAAACATATGCATAAACACTCATGATCTATTTAATAGTACCAAAAGTACTACTATTAGTAACCCTACCGAATAAAGTTTCAGCAAGTTCTTACATTCAGTAATAGCCGATACTCAAATAGTAATAGTTAGTTAATGACGAAACATTTTTTTTTAATGATTCGAAATCAGCAAAAATGTGGTCTTTAAAGTATCTGTGATTTTACATACATGGTTAATGCTAAGAAAAATCTATATTAAATTATACGTAAAGTAACTTCACGCCTGTAATCTCTGAAGAGGTTACGTTTACGTTCCACTATGGAATATATATCCAGACTCACTCACACGCTGACACATACATATCCTCCGAAGACTCCGAACCACTACTGGAAAATGTAAATTAGAAAATTTTGTAGTGTTCGACCCGGGAATCCAACCCGGGACCTCGCGATCGGCCGTCACACTTGCAACCAACACGACGAACGAGGCAGTCAAATTATATAAATAATAATTATGGCATTAAATTATACAGAGAACAATTACGACGCTTTCGAATACTTATTAAAGACAACATTTCCATTTCACATATTTTCAAAATACATGAAGCTTACACATTTTTGTGTTCACATATTTTTTTCAACATTTTCATCATCGCTGTATGTGAACTGTAAATCAATAAATTCGAAACGAACTGTGAATTAAATAATGAGTGCAACGTATGGCGACGCGTCCATATTCGAGTCACGCGTCTTCGATTGAACCCCGCGCTAATGACTTGTAACGACCTTTATCTAATTTAGGAAGGAAAAAACATGGCTTGTATCTCGAGATTGTGTTCGCAAACTGGCTTCTTCAAACTTTCTCTACGTGAAACTGTTTAAGGAGATTACGAATTTTCTTACAAACAAACAAAATATGTTTAAAGATATATTGTCAAGATTTTATATCAACTACATGTGGCAGTATGTAATTGGGTGGAATTTACAGCTGTTTTCTCTCGCTTTCTCTCCATATCTTCTGTTCGCAGCGTCCCTTAAACAATATCGAGTATTATTAACGCTAATAAAATATTGTGTCTTGCTGTTGCTATGAAAATAAATAATTGTCACTTATATTTGTGATTCTTTTGAGTGTACTAATGTTTCGTGATTGATAAATTTCGTTTTAGAATCTCCATGAATATGGCTATAAGGTTTCTTCACCGACTGAACATTACAAATAAATAGACATCGGAACAGCGTTTTAAAAAAAAATTGCGTAACTCCTCCGCAGTGCATAAATCTCTGTGTCGAAGGTGCAATTTGTTTGGAACATGTGGATCTCAACCGATAATGTTTTATATGTCACTTCGATATGAACTACGAGCGTAAAATATTTTTATTGCGATCGACGACAGCAACCACGGCTACTGACTATATTCGAATTCAGGCATTTATTGAGAGGCGGAAATGAATATAATACGAGTATATTTTATAAATGTGCCTTACGTCTCGTACTGTGAGAGAACACCTGCACGCTAATCACTATTTGTCAACATATAAAACCATAAAGAAAGTGTGAAATGTTTTATGTAGGTGTAACCTACGCGAATAAAACGGGTAATACGCTTGCTAAAATGAAAATTTTTAGGAACATCTTATTTTAGGCGCGCTGGAAATTTCCTATGAGGATAAATAAAAACTTTTTTGGTGACCTAATAATAATATTATTACATAATGCCCTCGTAATGCATTGGTAGTCTTATTATTGTAAAAGTTGACTGAATAAAATTGTATTCAGCGCGACTTCCAATGAACTGAAGAGTGCACGCCACAACGAGACTAATTGGCTCTCGTGCCAGTGAGCTGCAGCGACAAAATAACTATCAAAGTAGCTGCAAAAATTATCTATCTTCAATTTTCATTTTTAAATCGAGTGTTCCCTTGCAACGAGCTGAGTTGGAGTTCGACAAAGGACTTAATCAAATTCAGACACTATTTCCAGTCCTTGCATACGCATCTTCAAAACATTTTCTCTTCGCCCACCTGTTCTAGATTAATATAAGCCAATCTCCATCACATTAAGTCGAATTATTATTTATTAGATGAAAATAGTGCTTCATAAAATGTTAATGTTACATCTGATTGTGGAGTTCTATAAAATGATTTATTGGCTAACCTTTGTAACTATAACATAAATATAAGTTAATTTTAACTTTTATATTACATAATAACTTGTAAGCACTTTAATGCGTTTATGCGTGTAAGAGCTGGGCGACTCTTTAATTTTCAAAATCTGGAGTATGTTTATCACAAATTTATATTAGATGAACATCTTTGGGATAGATATACGTAGGAGTGTACTGCACTCCCCTGCCGATCCCATTGGAGATTATATTTACTATTCCTATACATACTTATATACTTATCTATATTTACTATTATCTAAAAATTTCACTAAAAATTACAAAAACGCTCTTAATAAATTATTAATCTCGGTGTTTATTTGCTTGCTATGTGCGTCAGTCCTATTTCGTATATAGCTACAGAAAACTTTAGACTATAAATTTTCATTTAAGAATTATAACGCTACTAAATATTCGCAACGGAAACTGTACAATTTTATCATAATTATGTTAATAATGGATTTTGTAATAGTATTATTTCCAAATCATACACATAACTCATATTACGGTCTTGTCGCAAATGAGCAATATAAAGAAATGCAATAGGAAATAATTCGTAACATCACGACATTACCTATGGTAAGATCATATTATACTCGTAGGTACATATGTCAAATCGACACTTCATTATCCGAAGCGATGATTCACTTTTGATGAAATTACGCAGACAATTAGAGATTTTATTGTTCGAAAACTTGGCTGCGGTACAATTATAACCCATTAGACAAAAGAACCAGGTCCGCCGACTGCGTCCTTAGTGCGCATCCCTGGAAGATACCCACAAGTCGGAGGCTATTCCGTCCGACGGAAGCACATAAAACGGCGTACAAGCTTCCGACACGACTTAACGACCACACATTATCAAAAGATAACAGCCGGACCGACTACTTAACGAATTTTATAAGCTGCGGCCATAGTATCCGCGCACTAAGCAGAATGTACGATATAATTACCTAAATAAATTTAATAAAAACTGCAAATAACATGGATAAGAATTACATTCGAATAAGTATAGTTAGTCTTGCTTGAAACCACGTGTAAATTAAATTGTGAGAAATAACACATATGTAAATGGTGTGACGATATACGGAAAGTGGCTGGCAGTGGTTGGATGCGAAGAGCTGAAGATCGAGCTCAGTGACGTGCTATTGGAGAGGCTTATGTCCAGCAGTGG
>DWEC01001821.1:0-12647 GCA_018245735.1 Microceris miodesmiata | reverse complement strand
TATATATATCTATACAAGCATTGCTCGTTTAAAGATATAAGATCCTTTCTCAGTGTCTTAGTTAATTAGGTTAGGTATTACATAATTCAGACGTTATTTGCCACATAGGTTATTAATTACTAAATCCAGGTAGTTGAAGTCGCTGACTGTCAAACCTACGGGCGGAATACGTATTTTGGACATTTTGTAGTTCTTCAATAAAATAATTTTCAATGAACAGATTTAGTTCGACTTTTTCATGGATGGGTATTATTTTACACAATGCGAAAAGCTTAAGGTAATCATCTTTATCATCATCATCATCATCATCATTAGCCTATCTCAGTCCACTGCTAGACATAGGCCTCACCCAATGAACGCCATCGTGCCCTGTCCTCGGCTTGTCGCATCCAGCACCTGCCTGCAGCCTTTCGTAGATCGTCATCCCTCTTAATAATCCTCTTTATAATTTGTTTTAATTTTCCTAGGAACTATCTCTTTTAGGTTGCGCAATTAGAGGGAGAATATTTTATCGAGATGTGTTTTAAAGGTTCTTCCGTAGCTCGAAAGCCCGTAGGACATGATGGATTCAGCTAAGGATTTATATAATAGTAATAATGTTTTGTAGGGTGTTTTATATTTTATTAGGGAATATTTGGCTAGTATTGATCGTAGTTTATCACATACATAATTGATGTGCTTCTTCCAGTTGAGTCGATCATCAATTACAAGTCCCAGATACGTATATTTATTTACTATATCTATGACGTCATAGTTACAGGCCAGACGACGTGTTGTTTAAATGAAAACAGCTATGGTTGTGTGCTATTAGTTTGGGTTTTTGGCTAGTGCTAATGTACATTAATTTCGTTTTACGAGTATTATCATTAAGTACCAATCCTTCATCGTTGCGACCATTTGGCCAGCATATCGAAATCAATTTGGAGTCGATTAAGAGCTTCCTCTACATTAGGTATTGAAGCAACTAAACAAGCGTCACCTGCAAACTGATATATTTCACATTGTTTTATTGTGTTGGGAAGGCTGTTTACGTAAGTTAGGTAGTGCAGGACCCCTAATACAGAGCCTTGAGCAGTGCCTTCTGTTGATAGAACAGGGAAACTATCAGCACCACTGATCCTTACCCGGTACATTCTATCCTGTGAGTAGTTTGCATACCATTTCAATAGTTGTCCTCTAATTCCACTGTGATGCAGGCTTCCCAGCAACTTGTCATGTCTGAGCGTATCAAATGCCTTGCTGTAGTCAATAAACACGACCAAAATGTGATCTTTCTTGTCTAAAAGTTTATAGATGCTGTCAGTGAACCTTGAAAGCAGTTGTGTGGTGCTTTTGTGTGGTAGGAATCCGTATTGATATTGCGTTAAAATGTTATTACTGATTTAGAATCGATGTATTTGGGCGCTCTGGTACTTTTCTGCTATTTTGTCGATAGTAGGTAAAATAGGTCTGTAATTTTCATACTCTAACCGACTGCCGCTTTGCCTTACAATACCGGTCTTCAGCAAGGTGGGGTATTTGCCAGTGACGACGCTTGAGTTTATAAAGTGAGCGCAAACCACCTTCACTTTATCACACAGTGTATTGATGTCAATGGCTCTTATCATATCTACACCAGGTGCTTTATTCGTGCTAAGGAATCTAATTATTTTTTCTACCGACTTCGGGTCGGCAGACTTAAACCGCATCGTTACATTTGCTGACGCTTGGTACGTTGTTTTCTCTAGCAGGGGCTTCGAAAATCTCAGGATTGTCTGTTTTACACTTTTATTGAAGTTATAAGCGAAGTTGCTTGCAATATTTTTAGAAGACCTGCAATTGCTGCCAAAAGAACATTCTATGGTATTGTTATTTATCATATTGTTATTATTATTCTTCCAACTTTTATCAAGGACATGTAAAAAATAAAACGAGTCTTTCGATACTTTACAATTAGGACAAATAGTGCATATTACACTCTTAGTACCACACCCATAGCATAACATGCCTGACACTGAAGCTTCACTCTTTCGTTTCATTTTATGACATTGATCGCGCAGATATCCACTTTTACGATAATATACACAAAACATTTTACCTCGATTCGTATTGTTAGCGTGTTGGGTGTTTGTTGAGTGCCGTTCGGCGGCGCATCTGGTTTGATTACGATTGTGACACGATCCTTGCATGCGTGGCGCCGGTGGGAGGCAGCGGGGCCCGCGGCGCCTGCGACGGCGCAGACTGCTGGGGCGCTTGCGCGCTGGCGGCGGGCGCCGCGGTGGTTACGCGCGAACTTGATGATGACGAAAGTGTAACCTCAGCGAAAGAATCTTCTACACTTCGAGCTTTTTCTATTAAATTATCCAAGTCACTCACGAACTCTCTCGTCACCCGTTTTCTTATCCTTTTGTGTAATAAAGCGTAGATGATATCAAGTTTCATTGGTTCTTCTAAGGTACAGAGCAGGTTAGACATGAGAGCTCGGAGACTACCTATGAAAACTTCGGTCCTTTCATTCTTCTTCTTCTTTGCGTGTCGACTCTGGCAAAATATATTATTGAGGACCAAAACTCGGCCAACTATACAGCCTCGTCACTGGCCTTGTAAAGATCCTCGCGTGTGCAGGTGTAGGGGCACGCTGGGCAGGACAAAAGATGTGCCATTGTCTGGGGAGAGACACCACACAGACAAGCGCTATCCGAACTGAAGCCCCACCTGAGCATGTTCTCCCTGCTTCGGCCTACTTGGGACCGTAGTCTGTTCAGGGACTTCCAAGTTACCCAAGGTAGATCATGTCCAGGCGGCAGTCGCTCTTCTTGGTCGATACATGGGTCTATAGGGTATCTCTCCTTCCAGAGTTTCAGGCGGGCTCGTTTGGCGTCCCCGTCCAGAGGAGAAATTTCTCTCAGGAAGTTGTGGCGACTTTTTAGCCTCTGGGATGCTGGCGTAGTTGCTAATAGTAAACAATGGATGGTGGAACAGTGGGGATAAAAAATTTTACAGGACATAGAAAAATATAGACGTTTACAGCAGAAGCTCTAATCATTTCTAAAAAAATGTGTTCCGATATATCTAGTGCTAATCTAATATAGTGCTGTCCATAAGCAAATTTATCACAATAAAAGAAAGCTTCTAGAATAATTAAAAAAGCCAATTATTAGCCAGCCCAAAATCCATAGTGCTACTTCAGCCGTTGATAATAAAAATATCTTTTTTATTTTCACAGTGCAGAATCAATTAATCATTAATATAATTTGATTAAATATGAGAAAAAGATATCTAAAACGTCTGGTAAATTCTAAAATTATAGCACAGATAGAACAGTAAATATGTCACATAATTATAGTACAGATGAAACAGTAGTATATTCCATAACATCTGTCATTCAAATAGTTAATGACCCACAAATCTCAAATTAAACGACATAAAATACCTGTGAAGAGACAACCTTCCTTCAACGTATTCAGTCGATAAATAAAGGTGTGTTCAAGCTAACGATCCGACTTTTCTTAATATACCCACCGCTGATACATGTTGATCTAAATAAAACACACGTTGGCGCCGCCTTGCGTAAACAGTTGCAGTTATTCATAACACATTCAGGTAATGAGATGTTTTCTTCGCTGTTATAAAGTTACTTTCCACTGTAACAAGAGAATAGTATCGTAAAAAATGTTTTCTCCTAGATAAAATTTGATGTTGTAGTCAACGTGTTTTGAAGCAAGAATTTTTATATTCAAGTTGGTATTAAAAATGTTGTTAGATGACTTTGATTGCATATGAACTGCAGGCCGTTTAAGGTACCGTTGCTGGGCAGACTGTAGGAGTTGCAACTGCAGTAGGCTTGAAGCATACAAGATTTAGATATAAATCTCCCACTACTTGATATATTTTGACTGCCTCGTTGATTAAGTGGCTGCAAACGCGACTGCTGATCGGGATGTCCTGGGTTCAAACCCCGGGTTAGGTACTATTCTAATTTAGAATTTCTAGTAGTGACCCGGAGTCTGGAATTGTGCCCGGTGTATGACAACGGCTCACCACCTATTCCATGAGTCTTAAACGTTACTTGTGAAACGTGGGAGTGTACTACACTGTTCCGCCTACCCCTTCGGGGATGGCAGACGTGACGTTACGTACTTTATATATTTAGCTTGAAGGAGCAATATTCTACACCTCAGCTGCATCATTACACCACATCCTTGCCTCAAGTAGCTGACATATCAAAGTAACATTTAATTACTAACTTGAGACGTAATACATGGATTGATTTTTGTTTAACAGAACATATAAAAAACAAAGTCCGCAGATTAATACTAAAGCTTTGAGGATTAATTTGGAATATTCCTCATCTTAGCGCATCTATCTTAGAGGAAAACTTTTGTTAGGTACTATTTAGAATCTTTAATACTTTCTTCTTCATCGCCTGTTGAAGCTAGACATATTCCGAAGAAAAATCCCAATTGTTAAGAGAGACTAAACAGACCAGATTGGTTAGAAAGAGAAAATTGACCAGTCAGTGTAACATTCAATAAATAGAACCAAAGGGATGGGTTAGAAAGACAAAATTGGCCAGTCAATGTGACATTCAGTACTTACATAGAAACAATATTAAAAACAGTATGGCAACCTAACAGAATGCACAAGCAAGATTACATAGTTGTCAGCTCGCCAGAAAGAATGATAAGGCCCAGGTTTCGTCACGTGTGGCATACCTGAACATTTAAACTGGGTCGCCCGCATCCGGCACGCCATTCTTTGCCATTTGCTATTTTTGACTGTTATATTGTAAGTTTTATATGCAATACCTTGAAACTAATAACATAGTCAAAAGTACAACACTCTAAAAGATAATCGTTTAGATAATAATTTTTTAAATGGATCAATTATAAAAAGTCATAAAAATCCAACCAAGTGTACTTTCATCTTGGAACTTATGGGCGGTCGATGCCTTTCTTACTAACTGGTTGTATAACAACGGCGACTCTATTCAAAATATATTTATTAGTGATAACCCAGTAATTAAATATTCTGCATCCCATTTCGAAAACGCGTACCTGAGTTACAGAAGGAAATGGGCCGGGCGCATCTGGGACACGGTAGAAGATTTTGTCACCATTTAACTATACCCTGGAATGCTGCTGGAGTGTGAAGGTGGAAATATAGTTAGGTAATTATTAGTATAGAGTACTATATTGGAACTTAGTTTAAAATCAAAAAACGAACCTTACGTTTATGAGTCCCGCAAAGCTATTTTTATTTTTTTTTCTGTAAAAGGTGTTATTGTTTGTCTATGGTTATATTTAGTATATTTATACGATATATGTATACGTATATTTATACGAGAGTAGCCTATCTCAGTCGTCAAAAGTGTGACCAACTATGTATAGAACATTACACTGTATGCATTTGTGCGGACCTATAATAATATAACTGGACAATACGAATGATGCCATTTGCAAATATATCTATCCGTTTGTTTATACTAACTTTTTAATTCTTTCTTTCTCCTAATCAAAGTACATATTGTAGTGATAACTATACTAATTGGATAAGTCCATCCTAATCCTGTATACCTGTTCAAGATCAATTGTAAAAGTTCACGGTCGCAAGAACCAAATCGGAGATTGCTGGATAATTGTGGCTACGTACCTACATCACATATTATATTGATGTCTTTATGCGACAACAATAACGATTGTGACGACGACGATGATGATAATGATAATGATGTTGCTGATGTCGATTGCAGAAAAGAAAAAAACAGATAATGAAAAGAATAATGGATTGAATTCATTTCATAAGTGCTCCTACGCAAACTGACCAAATTCATCTATGCAAGTTTAATCGCCCACAAAATCGCTAGAAACTGCACATAATTCATTCGTACATTAAACACGACTTTTACTAGAACATTATAATCACTATTACACCAAAAGTGTGTTATTAACGTAAATTTTCCTGCCCGCTTTTCTTACCTATCGTTTGTATGAATGAATAAGAACTATTTATAAAAATCTAGTGCTCATCTCACAGATTATGATGGAAGCACGTTCTATTTTCAAATGTCTTGTGAATTCGGACTTGACTTTGTTTACAAAGCGAGTGTAATGCCAAAAGGTCATTTAATGAATATAATATAAAATCACAGTCCAGACATTCCCTATACTATCCGTGTCTAAGTAATTTTATTTTGATTTAGCAGCGCGTTTAGTTTTTTAATACTAAGTTTTTGCTATTTTTTCCACCCAAAGCCTTGAATTTATTTCTGACGTATAAAATTAAAAACAAACGCAACAGCTGATTTTCATAATTTCTGTACAATTTTTTATTTAAAGACTTGTTATTATAAACAAAATTTTGTTCAGTTTTGTTGATCGCATTATTAATCCGCGGGTCGTTGACACTGTTGGCGCGAAAACCGAGGTTGAAGCTGACAATTATTATGAAAAAAAAAACAAGTGATCGAAAGCATTGAAAGCGATCTATCGCGTCATCGAGAAACGAAAATTACGCGCGACATTTGCATAGATTATTGTGCATTAAATATTATTTTTCTCACATTCCAATGGCGGTTCACAGAAAAATGTTCCAATTTCAACATTGCCATTAACATTTTAGTATGTGATGTCGATATAACCGCGCATTCCTTCTGCTCGTGTCATTTTGGCGCGCTGCCAACATACCGATAACTCAGGGCTGGCAATTTAAAAACTATGTCGTTATGATATGAATGTCGTCAGGTGCAAGGTGTGATCACCTTTAAGTCTAGACGTTTGGAATTTAATTACATTAAGAATTCGATATAAATATACTGTTGAGGTGACTACACACTGTGTACTTTCATACACCAAAAGTAAACCAGTGAGCACCAAGGTTAGTTTTATTTGCAGATCGACATATTAATATCAGGTCCACAAGTATGTTGTATAACTTACAGGTTTAGACTTCCCAGCATAAAAAGACCTTCGGGTTCGGGTAGGGCCTTGAAGGCGCGGCGTGTGTACGATTAACGTCTTTCCATATATGACTTACTAATACCAATCCGCTTTAACGGCATCTTGGTTCAAGGCGTTTACATTACCACCAAGCAATTATTCCCTTAAGATTGTTCGGGTAAAATAGAATTTTTAGAAGTCGCATATGTTCACCAGCATATGTAGTTTGTTGATACGATTAATGTAATGTACGCCCAAAAGACGATAATAGTTCGACATTATACTTTTTAAAAAAATAAACTAAGTGAGATAACAATACAGACAATACAGAAATTTATACAATAGATACAATGTAATACACAGAAATACAAAAAAATACATTATATTTAGAGATTATTGAAATAGTACTCTACATTTTTTATATTAGGTATATATAAAATTTATATCACAAAAGAGAAATAAGGGCTATTTTTATAACATACAGTCACCAAATTTATTTTTGCCAGCCAAAATCTCTTTCAATGCACAAATTCACATCGTACCGTGGCGCTTGCAGGCAATCCGACAAACACGTTACGAGCAATAATTTCAATCGTAAATCATGCATAACAATGTACTACACGCCTAGTCTCCTTTGATCTCTACAGGGCGTACCTCAGTGCGAGCTGACGGCCACCGTGACCATTTGACTAATTTTTACGACCGAAACACACCAAAAGACTCCGGCTGTAACGTTTGAAAGGAAGATAAAAAAACATCCAGCGACCTGAAAACATCTGATCACGGACGGCGCCAACGCATTCCTGATTCACTCATCGTGGCCGCACTGTATATGTCAATATTGTTTGTTTTGTCAAATAATAGCTTCGCCCGACTCAAAATACTTATTAACATCTCATTTTGTACGGTTTTATACTCATGTTTATAGTTTTGGCAAATAGAACTGTTTTGTTTCTTTGAGTCAAGTTGAAGGATAAGAAAGCAAAGATTGCGGTATTGTCATAAGTAAAATATTAATTATTTAGGACGTCTTAAACACGGAAATGTGATCCTATATTAAAGAACCTTTGCTACAGTAACTGGACAGCTGATGAACTAGACACATATACAAATAAATATATAAATATATCTGTATAGATGAGTTTATACCTAAATAGCGAAAAAATACTACTGCTCATCAGACCACAATAATTGGTCCTCGATAGGACTAGAATCCACAATTTTATAATTCAGTCGTCTAGACCAGTATCCGCTGAACCAAAAGGCCGGATACAGTTGAATATATTATTTAAAGAACATCGAATTAAAGATTTTTTTTCATAGGCTATAGTCAATCAAGAATCCATTATCGAATCTAAATGAGGCCTGGACAATATCATTTTGCTGCTTCACCGCGGATTGATAGAAATAAATACTGGTGGAAACTTTCTGTTTAGAGGGCTTTAAAGTAAACATTATCAAGGATCCTGTCGAAGTAGGTATCACTAACAACAGCAACATATGTATTTGGACTCTGCTAGAGAACCTACAAACGGAGCTTACTGTAAAAATCGTTGGCAATTAGTGTAATTAAAGTTTTGAAGTAATCATATCTCCGTTATACTTCATACGCTTATTTCAAATTTCTCACGATTTTTATTACCATCCTTTGAAGTGTATCAGTTAAATAATACCTTCTTAAGTCCTAGTATCCTTCGCGTAGCCAGTACAAAACCGAAAATAATAACCGCGTCAAATATAAATTATTGTCACGCAGATCGTATATAAAAATATTCAAGAATGTAGCAGAGACGTTGGAATGTGTCGACCTAAGTGCTGTATTATAAATAGTGAGGAATCTAGCGTGGCATGCTCACTACGGCCGGTTGGATATATGGGAGAGACTTTCTTCTCTTCCGAGAAATCTTTTAGCGGTGTCCGGTCAGAGTTTCGGCATTTTAACTGATCGTCGGATCTTTTCATCTATTCTCAGCGGGGTTCTTGGCGTGGGCATCCTATGTCGCCTTTTTATGCAATTACGCTAGTGATCCATTGTCAGTTTACTTCGAAATAGTTAGTACAGGATCTTTATTTAAATTTGATGTATAACGACCTTTAAAGAATAACCGAAATTTGGCCGCTAAAAGTAGAAAAATAGTAAAAAACATAATTTGATGTATTATATGCCAAGAAATATAAAATATATAAAATGACATAGGAAATTAGTACCGAAGGTAAGTAGTAGAGGAAAGTATTATCATAGTAAGGTTACTATTACAATATAATACGCGTTATCATTACATTATCTTATTTCAGACATTTCACTTTTCGTGCATTATTTTATATACACTAAACACTATTTTATATTTTATATCCACTTTATACTATATGTTATATTCATTATAACTAGTGTACTACACTCCTCTGCCTACCCCTTCAGGGAAATACATGCAAGGCGTTACGCATTTTTATTAAATGTTTTCCCTTATACGGTTATACTCCCTTATACTCTTATACGGTTACGCATAAAATGAAAATATCCCGTCAGAGTAAATGACTGTTCCAAGAAGTGCATCGAAAGCGTAAATATCATTGGTACGATTCCACATACGTTATTGTTGTTATAGCTAATTGTGCTTATTCGAATACAATTCGCGAATGTTTGTAAATTACTCGTTCCGAATGATTCCATGAAATTATGGCGAAATCGTAACTAGGTCACCCATAAACCTTATTAATTAATTACGTTTATAGCGAGTGCTGCTAACTGTTTTATTTCTCGTAAATGTTAAATTTAAATTATTCATCAAACTTCCATGTTGTAAACATGTTGTCTTTGAAATATACGCTATATAATATTTGAATTACGGCGTCATCATAAAGGCCACTTGAAGGTAAGTGTTGCCCTCGTAACGATAAAATAGTGTTTGTGTCGGGGGTCGTCAGCGAGTTTCAAATATAAAATGTGACAAGATTCTATGTTATGATTTAAGTCAATTACTCCTTTAAATAGTAGTTTACAGGAAAAATCAGAATTCATGACTAACTAGTACATTTGAATACAAATAAAGATTCGGGATTTTAGCAAATAAAGTTCCTATAGGTAATCCTTAAATAATACCAGCGCTATGTGGAAGTTGAAAATTGATGTCTATAATAATTTACAATATTTAAATACTGTTTTTTTTTTTCAAATCAGATTCCTTACTTTTTAGGTCAAAACCGTATTGAAAAATTTCTACTAAATTTATCTCTTTTATGGTAAACAATATTTGGTTTTTATCTCCCGGTAATCATTATAATTTTCATTATCAACCTGTCTCAGTCTGTCTGGACATAGCTTCCCCTAATGAAAACAATTCTCGCCACTCGTGTTCTATTCTCTGCTTGTTGCATCCAACATCTGTCTGCAGCCGTTGCAGTAATCGTTCATCGCCAGCACGCCGATGATAGAGCCTAGCATCAAAGGCCATCTTATAGTTATGAGCGGATACAAATAGGACGGAACGCAAAGGAATTCGTGTGAAATGGAGGTCATGCATTCCTGTTTGCTTTCTTCCAACCAAACTTCTATGAATAACCGAAGTATCACATACTTGGACTGGAGTGTCTGGTGTCTGACGCTGGCGTAAATATATTTCGCAAGTTGACGGGATATGACAGGAAACATTTGTTATGTGTTCTCGAACATTTCTGCAGTCAGAGCACCTATGTAACAATGGAGGCCGAACGACACATAATATATTAATACACGTATAAATTATATGGTATTTCAATGACAAGAGCTTTCCGAAAGTTTCTACGAATTCGAAATTATATAAACCTACTGCATATATAATAGTTTGGAATGATTCTTAAAAATTTATAGCAATTGTATTAACGGTTTCAATTGTAAAACCATCTAAAATACTTTTTATTGGTCCATTTTTCTGGCCTTTATAAGTGAGCTACGAACAGAAATCCGTAACCGGTACATGAAAAAGGTATTGCCAACGTGGCAGCACTAGCGTATACACATTTATCGTTATGATTCTCATCATCAGCCCGTCTAAGTCCTCTGCTGGAGATAGGCCTCTCCAAATTTTTGCCCATAATACCCAAACAAGGTAAGTGGGTTGGGGATCGCAGCGCACGGCATCCCGCACCATCTAAACTGCTGTTCGCAGGCGGCCAAAGTATGTAATCGTGCCTTACCGCGATGTACTAAAATTACACGATATTACAAAACAAAACAAAACAACAAGCTTACACCTATTTCTAACGTTAAGCAAATGTTATTAAAGCAATCCGTGTTAAAGTCTGAAAGGTGTCGTTGGTCCAAGTGTATACTAGACGTGATCCCCGTATCCGTAATCTCTCAGAAGCAGCAACTCGTGTGTGACTGACTTAGATAATATACAGACTTTTGAGACAGATAGTGGCATTGCATACTAACTGCAATCGTACTAACCGAACTAATGTACTTTAACAGTTCTATACCAGTAGTCCTGTAATCAATTAATACTAAATAATAGTCACTAGAACCAATTATAATATCTGAAACATCACTGACAGTTCTATCAAAATAGTCCTGTTTCATTTCGACGAGCAGGCGTCTTCTTGTGACTGCTAAATCAATTGTTACTCAGCTCAATATTTGAAATAGATTTCCTTAATCTCTTCATACATTTGTGACGAATAATATCTTAAATGAACCAATAAACAAATTCAACGATGTTGCATGTCATATGTCACATTAATAGTGGACAGTCATAGCAAACACCTCTACATCGCAAGGTTGTCTGTTTGGGTACAATCCAAATATCGTATGTATATATGTAAGTACCTTCCAAACCTTCATCAAGGTAAAGCGACATTTGCCAAAACACCGAATTCCTCATTCTGAAGGGTAATCAACAACGCTCCCAATCGTTTGTTGAGACGTGTTCTAGAAACATCGATGGAAATATCTGTTTATACTTGATAAATTATGTGTGGGAGTTGTTCCGATGCAGAGAACAGGTAGAGAATTATATGTACGAAAACCCCGCTGATAAACTTAAAATAATCGTAGAACCAGTAGTGTGGACATAGTCATCAAGTTCAGTCTGAAATTAAATTTACTCAAAAACGTATAAAACCCTTCAATCACTGAAAATTGCAGAATCATAGGCATTGACATTGACAGATATTGAGATCACTTACCCCTTGCCACCGATCATCCACACCTTATATTATGTTAAGTCATTTACACGCCCAGTAGGAATACGACAAATACAGAATATACATAAATACGTATGTGTGTGTATATATAAGATTATTTGCAAAAACAACCCCCATTAGTTGTCGCACCCTGAGTCATTGACACCCAACCAAAAATTAGTAGTTATACTTATTTTTTAAAGTTTTTAAAAGTAGATAAAAGAATATTACTAATACTCTAACGTATTTATTTAACTTGTACGCTACCTAGCAACATAGACAAAGAGAGTAATCCATTATATTAATATCCTATGTTATCTATTCTGTATTTGTAGACACAAAACACGCGCTGATCTGTTGTTTAGCGGAACTATAGATATACATAAATACAATGTAGAACTCGGGGCAAATGATACTAATCTGATCATAAAACTTATATTTATACCGTTCCCAAATTGCGTTACTATATTTAAGTAGCAATGTCAATAGATATATTTTTCAAATTATTATCCACACTAAAAGTTAATATACTACAAGATAAAGTGGTGACATTTGTAAATAATAACACAT
>DWEC01001820.1:0-12648 GCA_018245735.1 Microceris miodesmiata | reverse complement strand
ACAACATCCGTCTCATGGCTGACATTGACAATGGGGACGTAAATAATAAATGGTTTATTTAATTCTATTTAAGGTATCTGTAATACATATTACAGTACATTTTATCATTCTGTAGTCCTTCTCTATATAAACTATGGGTGTGCCAAATGTCATACTCCTCCGTCCGCGCGATTTTCGTACAAAGCGGTACACAGTTTTTGCTTCACGTATTAATATATAGATAACTAGCTATACCCGGCACGCGTTGCTACGCCGACAACTAAAATAAATTTAAGAAAAACAATTTTAAAGAAAAATACATATATATACCAATTGTCATAATAATCGGTACAGTAGTTTTTGAGTTCATCGATGACATACAGACAAACATTCATTTTTATATATATAGATGAGTTTTTTAGGAAATAATCTTATATGAATTAGGGTTGAAAGATATTTTTTAATATTATCATAATGTTCTTGGTATGTTCCGAATTGAGTTGCGGTCGAATGAGATACTACGAACGATAAAAAATATTACAAATAATGTGTGTCAAAATGTATTAAAAGTTATATTTATTTTGAAGCTATTGTTAAATTGTTGGTACTAACAATTATACTCGGTATAATACTCGATAACCAGCAATATTTTGGGATGGAATTGCACCATAAATAAAGGTTAATTTCTAATTCATATCGCTGTAAATTTCATGTTGTCATTGAAGCCACAGTTCTTTAATTACAATACAATATTAAGTATATTTATTAGAAAATTAATATGCCGACTGTCCTGCACGGATAGAGTATAAGATCATAAACTTAATTTATCTTCCGACTCTATGTACATACACAATATATTAACAACACCACTAAGCACGTAGCGCTGCGGACAGACCGACACATGGTTGTTCTAATAATAGCAAGATCGATATTTAGCCTACTTTGTAGGCTTGACGCACGCATTTACTGTCGAGATTGACTGCGAATATGACTGAAAACTTGGTAAAACTATTAGGTAATGAACAACTCTACCACTAGATATATTTAGAGATAATATATAGGATGTACTCGTATATGAAAAAATTAACATGGATGTTATAATTAATTCCTTCTCTATGTAATAAATAAAATATAGTAAAATGAAGTTTGGCGTAGAACATTATGAATATAATCCCCGAAGAGGTAGGCAGAGGAGGCTTGGGAAATTGCTTTAAAGCAAGTAAAATGGACTACTCTACATATGTAGAGTCGTTTCGGAAATGTAGCGATCTTTTCGTAGCCCTACATTTAAATATTTTTTATATTTATAGAATATTTTTTTGCATGGGTTATAAATGAAAAAAAATATTTCTAAAAGAATTTATGTACAACTGCGTTGCTTTGCCCTTAGAGATATCTCTTCCAGTAGCGCCAGGAACAGAAAATACTGAATTCAAGATTACATTTTGTGTGTAATTTTTATCCATCCTGTTACAACTGCAATTACAATTAAATACGCTCACTTAATATAAATAATACAATTATTATAAAAAATAGAACGTGACATTCGTTAAAAAGTCGAAATTTATTATACATAATTGCATTTATTACAATTACGGAAACACGGCAACGAACTCATAAACGCGTATATCCGGAACGGCACGCCCACGCTCGGATAATGACATTAATAATCGATATTTGCACTTCAATATTATGATGATACTGAGGCATATAAATAAAGGGAGGCTCCACGGAATAAACTTTACGAGTTTGTTTACGTAACAAGATCATAAACACGG
This sequence comes from Microceris miodesmiata, assembly GCA_018245735.1. Taxonomy (NCBI): domain Eukaryota; kingdom Metazoa; phylum Arthropoda; class Insecta; order Lepidoptera; family Hesperiidae; genus Microceris; species Microceris miodesmiata. The sequence continues at coordinate 10,891 of DWEC01001820.1, read as the reverse complement.
TCGTAAGATCGCTTTACGATGATCGTGCTTTCGCTAAATATTAACACGTTACGAATAAACAATCTGCATTTGGAATTGGAATGAGTGTTAATGTGATTGTTATACGTAAACATGATTAAAAATACGGAATAGGAAGGCATAGGAATTATCTTTGTTATATTTTCTTTTTGTTATAATAATATGTTATTTTTGTACTGATCCGATGACTGCCTTGTTGGTCGAGTGGATGGTCCTAGCTTCAAATCCCGGGCGGAGTACTACTGGATTTTTGTAATTTAGAATTTCCAGTAGGAAATTCTAAACTCGGAGTCTGTATTTATGCCCGGTGTATGGCAAAAGGCTCACCATCTATTCCATGGGACTTAAACGTAACGGGTGAAATGTGGGAGTGTACTACACTCGTCTGTCTACCCCTTCGGAGATTATAGGCTTGATATTACGTTATGATACAAGATTTGCTGTTCAGCAGCAAAATAAGTATAACGATCTCGCTAGTCTGGTTATGAAACAACTGTACTATCTTTGAAAATACACAGACGTAAATAAATCCAGCGAAGCGGGGAATTGGGTCAGTTGATAGAATTTCTTAACAACGTCTCTACAACTTGAAAGAACAGTTAACTTAACCGCAATTATCTTAACTGTGTCCCGGCACGCTTTGAACGGTAACTTCAATTTCCTTTTCTTTGATCTGCCGCCTCATTATTGGCGACAGAGTTATGTTAGTCCTTTTGTTCGAGTTTTGATTCTTCGATTGCATCTTTGATATAAATGTAAGATTATTATTGTTATTACAATATTAACACGCCAGGTCCTTACGAGGTTAGCAGAGTACATCGAGCGCCGAATGTTTTTGTGCTTACCGACATGTCATCTTTTGTGGTAGCTTAAATTTATTTGTTTTAAAACTCAGATTTGATTATCTGAATGTACCCGTATGATCATATCCAAGTGTCCAATAACAGGCATGTAAAATATATGCATATATTTATTTATATACATATATGTATAAGAGAAGCTGGAAATTGTAAAACTCAAATCTTATTTTATGAACGTTTATGACATTAAGCAAAGTACCACTAATATTAGAATACATAATTTCAGTGTGATAAAAATATCTAAAATTAATTAAGCTGTATATAATATGCATGAGGTAACGGTTAGAGATCCGCCCACCGCCCACTCAGTTACGTATATAGTACGATCAACTCCGTTAATTTTTAATACACTCGTACAGAAATAGCCCGTTAACGACGACGTTTAAAAAAAAACAGTTATTTGAAACATAACAGTAATTATATATATAACATATAATGATTAATAATAACAACCTAAAAAGAAAAAAAAAATATCTGAAATATAAAATATTGTTCCTTATTGGTTGAAATGTATGTACTTCTATAAAGTGTTCTAAATTTAAAATTCGTAGCAAAATTGGTTTTATTGACTAAATAGATATTCGTACTGTATGAAGGATATCGGATTTGAATGCAAAAATAATGCGAGAATTCGCCGTCAATTAGTCTTACGCAGCATGAGATGACTGGCATTAGTCATCATCAGCGTCATGGTCATCAGCCTATTTCAGTCCACTACTCGACATAGAGGCCTATTTGGGGAAGGCCCCAAAGGGGGTTTATGCCCGTAAACTCCACGCTGGGCATGCGGGTTGGAGATCGGCCGGGGCGGTCAGGGCGTTTAGCCGTGCCTATTTAGGCTGCGCTGTAGAGAAATCAGCCGGTCGCCAGAGCCTCGTCTGTTATAACAGAGTGCACCACGCGCAGGTGATATTGGCTTGGGTTCCTGATACGGGTTTCCTTATACGGGAGACTCTTGACCAATGTTTGGGTTACTTAAATAACAGAAGTAAAAGAAGGAATCATACATCAAATCGAATTACAGTGTATAATATTTTCATTGTCTCCTCTTCTTAGATGCCTCTTTAACTTGCCAGTAAGTTCTTTTCTGTTATGAACATGTTAATACTCTACATATTCTACAAAGTGAGATGTGAACTCTACAACCCTATAAACGCCTATCACAAGTGTATTATGTAGAGCTAAATTGCCTCTTGTTATAACAGCCTCCCATAGAGAGATATTGGAATCGAACCGTCATTTATAAGAATCAATTTATCCGCGACCTTTGAAACTAGGACATTTTAATTATAAATGGAACGATCAATTTCATTAGAGGCGGCGCCATTTGATATGATAGATGCCTATTCATATATAAAGCGGTGTATGGTCTGTGACGTATTGTAGTGGGCATTATTTTGATGTTAAAGAAATTTATCTCTATTTTCTGTAGTTTTGCTCCATGGGTTTGCGTGGAAGAATGCTGTTTATGAATTATATACAAGTCACTCCGTTCTATTCTCATACGAGTTTCATTGAGATCACCTTGGCCGTTTTATTATATACAAATATGCATAAAATAATAATCGATTCATTATGATACCACTATTGGAAAATGGGTCTCCTCTCATATTGAGAGAGTTAAGGCCATAGTCTGCAACGCTGGCCAACTGCGGGTTGGCAGACTTCACACACCTCAGAATATTTTTTTTTATAAATTCTATGGTGTGTAGGTTTCCTCACGATATTTTCCTTCACCGTTAGCAAGTGATATTTAAATTTAGAACGCACTTTTGTAAACAGGTGCGCGCCATGGATTTGAACCCAGCACCTCCGGAGCAGTGTGGGGCTGAATTCTTAACCACTAGGCTGTCACTGCTTACATAATATGCATAGACCTGTAAGATCCTCTAAAATATTAATATTCGTATAATTATATATGTATATCTAATATTTTATTTTTTATTACATATATTCCAGGGTGGGACGTTAAGGTAACTGGTGAAACGTGGGAGAGGACTGCACCCCTCTGCCTACTCTGTGTGCCTACTCCGTGTATAGGCGTGATATTACGTATTTATTTTTTGTAGAAATATAAATGAACTTCAGTACAGAATTATGGAGAAAACTAACCACGCTAGAAGTAACGTAGAAGCCTTACAGGCTGTTGTGTGCGGAGTTAACGAACTGGGAAGTTGCACGCGATACCGTCATGTAAATCGTAGGGAGTGTATTTTGATACGGTTTAATTCACAAGAGAAAACCTATTTATTTCTTGCACCGCACTAAAAAAATTTAAAAATACTGTATAAATTTATTTGTAGTTTTTTGGTTGTTTAGAAATAATGGTAGAAGTAAATGAAGTAAAAAAAATCAATATTACTAATACTCACTGGTTTCTAGTTTCCCTGATGCTAACTAGCATGTTCAGAAATAAATTAATCATGTCAACAAATAAAATCTTGAAAACACATTTAATCTCCAACAAAGCATAGAAATATTTTCTTGGTTAGGATTCGGAAACTACAATCTTGAGCTCAAACTTGAGCTCAGTAGTAGTATCTCTAATCACTGAGCTAACGGATCAGTCCGGAATTAAGAACAATTAAGTTGAAAAAATAAGATTTTTTTTTAAATTAAGAAATTCTAGTACAAACTTGTAAATTTAAATTCTACAATGTTGTAACCGCTACAGTTTGCAATCTGTCCCATTGTACAATAAAGCTATGTTCGTTTATTCGTGACCCCAATATTGATTGTGTCGCTCGCAGATATCATAAAAACGTAGAACTAGTCGTAGGCCGACCGACTACGTAATGCTACGTGAACATTTTATGTGCTACGAATGTTGCTACGAATATTGCTACGACTCTTTATAATCTTAATGTATAATCGTAATATAAGTTTGTATACTACGTGTAAGTGTACGCTTTAATAATATTAGTCGTATATAAAAAAGAAGGTTACAGAGTAAAGAAAAATAACCTCCAACAAAATTCCCTCAGACTTTTATGTGTTTTAATAAGCTTAGCCGTATCGTAGAACTTACGATAGCTATATATGATAGCCACTTTGATAAAAATATTTGCTGAAAATCCTGAAATTATTAAATGTTATTTAATATCTTAATTTAATGCAATTTACGAACGTTATACTTGGTATATTATGATGATATGCAAATGATGGCTAAGCTTATAATGGTATAGTTTATGGAAAACTTGGTTATATTAAAAATGTTAACGCATGTAAGATTAAGCAAGTGAGCCGAGCGTCTACATTTCAATTATTTGAAGAGTTTAAAAACGTCTTAGAGTATTTACAGGTTGATATTATTATTAGATGTGTGGCTACGGTTATAATGAGGCCACTGGTTCTGTCTGAGTCTGCATATGTACGTATGTAAATGTGAGTTGTATATTTCTAATAAGAAGCTTCAAGTAGTCCGCGAAAGCGAATGTGTAGAGTTTTAACACGATAACAAATATTTTCACTGATTTCATATATTGTTTTCTTAATATGGTATTATTTCACATTGTATTGGATATAATGTGTTCGCTAGCCGTGAATGCGCCCTAATTAGTGGTAATTGAATTGGTTCCTCGCCTCTCTATCCCTCTATTTAAATTAGTCTGCAGGTAAATCTCGGCTTCGACTAACCCAGAACTGATCGGCTAGTAATTTGTTATTGGAATACTTTGAAGAGCTGCAACAAATTGTTGACATTTTATTTTAGCTCGATAAGATAGTAGAGCCTTCAGCTACCATCCATTTTGAACATAACTGCGGCCATAACTCTACGCGGCTATTCAGGATATGCAAATCAGTGCAATTACTTGCTGTTCAAACTATTCCAAACTCGATTTATTGTTATTGCTCTGCTGGGAAAGCCTGAGACATTGTTTAGGTACTCTACATATATTTACGCCGACATACTCGTTAGTGAAACTAAATCTTAAACTCTATGTTCAGTAATAAAAAGTAACTATTAATTTAGTCACTGCATTTACGGACGATTTATTTGTGCAAATCGATGCCTGTACATGATATACCAGACCGAGACGCAGGTTATATATTATTTCATTGTATTTGTAACTATTAGTGCGGTATACAAAACGGAAATATTGAAGCGGCAGCGGCAAAATAACCACTGTTTAATGGTCATGAGATAATTTTTCTACTAAATTTTAGTAATTAGAGAGTATTTATGACAAAAAAAAACGCACAAAAAATACGAAATAGTATGACCGAGTGAAAAAGTAAGGCAAATAAATTCGAAAATATTAAAATTCCGAACAATCCTATTATTCTCTTTCAAAAGTTGTGCTGGGTAAATGTAGAGATGTATAGGGTAAATGTAGAGACAAATATTTAAACAAAAACACTTATAAAAAGAATAGTATGAAAATGTACGAAACTCGTTCAACTATTACAAGTATGTACATATAAGAACAAAGCCTATTTTCTATGTGGTAATAACTCACGGCAATTTAAAAACTGTACTCAAGCGTCTCTATAGCTTGAAACTAGTTAAGTAGAGTTCTTGACGTGTGGGTAATTGCGCGAACCTTTCGCTTGGAGCACGCGTGTGAACTGTTCTTTGATGTACGTGCTTGTAAAATGGGTTAAAGGCTCTTTTTTATATAGACGTACTGACCGAGCATGAACGCTACCTTATATCAAGTGCTTACTACTGTCTTGTAGCAGTTTGCCAATATGTACAGTCAAATGTGATTCTTTTTAAAAATCAGTTTAGGAACGTTAATATTTTTGAAGTTTCAGTCAAGTCAATTTTATTGACGATGACGTGTTAGTATTACGTTACTACTTTATATTTAGGGGGGTATGAGGGACGGGGTTACAATGTATAATCAAATTTGAAACTTAGTTTATTGTGAAGTTCTTGTATCTCTTATGCCGAATCAGATTGTGAGTGAAATGTAGACTATAGCAACGTTAGCAACAAAAAAAATCTACAACATTTTTGTGATTCTTAAGGAAAAATGATACTAAAAGAGAGCTTCAGTAACCAATGGAGATAAGAGAGATCTTTATTTTTGGCGATCCGTGCTGGACTAATGTAAAATGAATTATGCACGTGTGGGTCTTTTTCAGTTATTTCTAGACGTGTCGCACCCTGCGACCAGATCTACAACTTTAATAAACTGTACTTAAAACTATTTAAATTATACATATTTAAATGTTATATAATTACTGTCGCGGCCCAAATTTCTGGTTTCATTTATACCCCGTGCCTTTGATAACCACATAACACAACCACATAATTAACGTAGTGTATCTTTGTGACGAAAAGAGTAATATGAATTCTAAAAACCGTACTAAGTAGAGCACTCGTCATAATAATTGCTAGGCTGCATAGAGAACACCTGCGGGCTTTGTCCTTTGTGTTACGGAAGTCGGTACATGAAATTCACGTATGAATTTTTACTGAATGAAAAAATTCATTTGCACCTACTAGAAATTTGAAAATGATTCTATATATTCGCGTTTTTAATTTAAGAAAATTCATAATATTATAGAGAAGAGAATCTATATACCTTTTACCTTTTTAGTGGATCCAAATATAAGTTATTTTGTCTGAGATATAAATGGCAAACTAGTACTAAGATCCCACAAATGTAGAAAAGTTGTACAGTCATTTTAATTATTGCATATTACCGCTTATAAGTTTAAGCGGTAGATTTGAGCTGTAACCACTTTTATGTCCCGCTGCTGGGTATGGGTTTTCCCCATTTCTGTATACTCTACCACTGACTGGATACCTTACCACGCTGCTAAAATACAGACAGAAAGACACATATCATAAGGTTTCCAATGAGTTTTAATGATTGATAGGTAATTATAACAGCTAGAGTCGATTGGTCAACATGCTTTTCGAAACACGGTCGTGAAAATTTGACACTAGTCATCACGTCACGTCACGTTACGTCACGTCATCAGCCTATTTCAGTCCACTGCTGGACATAGGACTAGTCATCATCACTCTTCTAATTACTAGCGCGCTCGGCTTAATTTTACGGACCGCTTACCTTTTTTTTCCGGTTTAGGACTACGAAGGTAGTTGTAAAATGTATAATTCTCTCTGATTGCAAAAAAGTATGTGTTTTTAGACACATGTTTAAATGTTTGGTGTTTATAATCACTGTCATCAGAAACCCGTTCAAATGTGATATTTAATTAAATTTATATTATTTGAACTATTAATTTTCTTTAATTTTACATTTGTAGCTTAAGGTTATATTTGTAGGTATACATATATAATCGTAATAATACAATATATATATTTGTAAGTATTATAATGACAATGTTTCTTTGCATCACAATTATTAAAACTCATTGTATGATAATTATTAAAACAATAAAGTATCGTCATTAATGTACACAATCTTTTTTTACTTACAAAAAGAATCTACTCGATTACACTGACCGGCTCTACAATTCGCCTTTTATTACCAGCCCGGTCTTTCACGTTCAAACATAAGTCAAGATTGTCTCCATTCAAGCAGGAAAGTTAATAATAGGGTAGGAATATGAACCTCTCACAGTGAGTGCTCTAAGTATATATTTAATACTTGTCGGGAAATGGTTTAATCCTACTCCCGACGGCCCGTTAAAAGCAAACTGGTGTAGTTTATTTGGTCAGTACGCGCTTACTCCGTATATCTGTCTCTGTCTAACAGCGTGCGGTGAAACGAGATGGAAAACGTCTTTGTTCGTCGTCGGTCGTTAAAAAGTTTGTTCAAAGATTTGAGGCGTATAAAAAGACGTTTGTAGAGAAAGGGAAATAGGCTTTTGTGTTGAAAAAAGAATAGTTTGAGGGCGGGCGACTGGTCTGGATTTTTAGGAGGGTTTTTGAAGCTCATGCAGTTCGATTTATATGCTTTTAGTGAACTTCGGAAATAACTTTCTCTAAATATAGAGCGTGATATTATTTATTTATTCTAGATATTGTTTTATACTATTTCGGTTAATTTATAATTTAAGATATGTTGTCTTTATACGAGTATTTATTTTTCAAAATTGATACAAGTAAAAAGTGTGTGAGTGTAAATTTAAACAAATTGTCTCAAAAAAATTTCATGGTCAGAAAATGGTGGGCAAAAAATTACAAAGTAGGTACATATTACAATAAAAACATAATAAAACCTCAATTGATGTGACATTGTCAAATTTATTTTAAAAAGTTTAAGTTGCACAAACGACTTTCTACTACTAGTGTTCCCTTTATTTGCTTTTCACTCAAGAATACAGCAATGCAGTGTATGGCTGTATTTCCTCGCTCTTAGGAGCATCATGTATTCTGTGCAAGAATTTTAAAGTTCAATGCGCAAAATTTTAAATTTTTTCAACAAATTCTTTCGGTAAGAGAAGTTGTGTACATCTTGACACGGCACTTCCAAGATTACATTTGAATTTGGAAGAGTTCTAGAATGTTAATTGATTTTTGGGGGATCGACTGTCCCTCCCGCACCAGACCCTAGGGAGGTTGGACTGGTTGAAAACCAGCGCTGCACGGGAGCCCAGCCCCGCGTCAGCAAAAGCTGAGCCAGGTCCTATTGCCATTCCAATAGATATAATGTATATAATGTATAAATTTAATGTGGCAATAAACAGATTTTATTATTATTATTATTATTATTTTGGGTCAATAAATTAATGTTATTTTTTTTTAGTTAACAGTTTCAGATTTAATAACCTAAGTAATCGTGGACATAAACATATAAAGTATATCAAGAAGCCGTAAGATGGCCAAAAGAAGCTTATTTTACGAATTTATTTTATAAAGTTTAGTTTAGTTTAGTCAGTTTAAAGTTATTTTAGTTTTTTCATAGTTTATTACATGATTCTTAGAAACTACAGTGTTTTTTTAGTTTCAATAAAGAATCGTTTTTTCAAAATACATCCAAAGTCTACTCTATTGCAAGACTACAACATAAATATTTGTATTAATATTTTAATTAATTCACAATCTCTATTAAATGTAGAGTCAATAAATATTACGTCAGCTAAAATAAATTCGACATCCTATTTACGAGCAAAAGTCAAACCGTAACGGGTTAAACCAGGCCTGCTCGGTACATTTAACCTATTATCGCTGCCCATATAAATTTAGCGGACTGGGACCTAGTTGGCCCGCTGCCAGGTGGCCTAGCCTTGAAAATGTCGGTCGACGCAGTTTGGGTTCAAACATAGCTACGAACAAAGGCTTTTAGGGGATTTTTAATAACGCAGTGTTTTAACGACTCTACTTGATAGAGACTAGAAATAAAATATATAAATGTCTTCGTTTGGCTACAACTCTTTTGCATCCTATATATATCCTATACACCAAAACAAAATGCGAAACTTAGATTAAAATGTCGCAGGACGCCCCACGTGTAGGTACAACTGCGTTATTACAGTCTTTGTACATTCTGCCTTATCAATTTTAAATATTGAATAATCTTAAGTGTTCTCCAAAAAACTATATTAATTTAACGTGAGACTTTGCGGATATAAATAATACAGTACCCAGCCTCAGAAGCTTTAAATATTAGCGCTCTTTGTAGTAGGAGCTGTGTTTGAGTGTAACTAAAAATACTTTTTGTCCAAAAAGAGAAAGATTTGGCTGTGTGACAAAGGCTGTTGAGTTGCTTACTTAGAGTGAGCTTATAAACTTGAATAAGTAAATGGAACGTTTATATTCATGTTTATTACAGGTACATATATGTACATAATGCTTAGAATAAAGAACTCTCCATTTAAAATGCACTTGATTTTATCAAGATGATTTCTTTGGCAAAACAGGTATTTTATCAGAATTGAATTCTGTTTTCTTTAGTTTTATGATTTTTGCGGACGATTGACGGGTGCTATCATCAAACCGACAAAAATGTTAATAACTGCTCTCCAAAATTTACTCCAAAGAGTATAAACTCTGCTGCATCGCATACAACCAACGAGATAATATATAGCTTGAAGTTTTTTTGTACCGTATCCAACATTGGCGTGGTAAGTAGAGCGGAGAAGAAAAAAGTATAGAAATATTTCGAACGACTCTATCAGTTACATAACGACTTTTTATACATCAAACTACATTGCTCTTTTTGGAAGCACCGCTGAAAGTGTTATTTATTTCGACAAAAAATGTGGCGAACGCAAAAAATGCAGAGCAAACCGACTCTTCGAATGGTTTTTATTGAAAATGGAAAAGCTCGCGTTCGACGCCATATTTTGTTCTGTTGAAATGAAAAGTGTTATTAAAAAACATTTTTGTTCTTTTTTCGAGCAAACACTCAAAGCTCGTCTTAAAAGCTAAAAGTTTCAACTACGAAAATTATTTGTGAAAGGTGAAACAAAATCGAAAATAGACGACTTGTATATGATTTTTACTTCAATGTCGTCATTTATTATAATCGATGCACAGATATGTGAATTTCTTTATTTGGCGCATGAAATATTAAAAAACAATAATATTTGTGACTTTCCTCACAGACAGCCATCTGATCTTGAATTAGAATGAGCTTGTGCATAGTATAACCCAGACTACAAACGATTTATACAAATTCTTAAAAAGAACTAGCTTAGAATTTGGCACCCCGTGCTTTCTGTCTATTCCATAAGGGACTGAGCGTGAAGATACATATATGTATGTTTGTAATCGAGTCTATACTTGACATACCATTGGACCAGAGGTTTGTTAAATTTTTTTAATAAAGGATATGTAGCACTGAATGCTCAATGTTTTGTCTTCATTGAGAATTTTACAAATCCGTTTTTTATATTTTATGAAAATATGGTAAGCTATAAAACTTTTATTAAAATCTTCTTTCCTTTACCTTAATAAACTTGTTTTTTCATCAAATACTTTCAGCGAAATTTTGTTAAAATGATTACGTAATTTCTTTGCTACGTCGTAGGCACCGCCGCTACGCCATTGGGTTACAGATCTACATCGTAGAACTAAGATCTTTATTGTAGGCCCACGAAGTATGACGTAATTTGTACCAAGTAAACCAAGTCGTACCCCATGCAGT
>DWEC01001819.1:0-12650 GCA_018245735.1 Microceris miodesmiata | reverse complement strand
AATAGGCTCACCACTTAATCCATAGTGAGACGTAAACGTAACCTATGAAATGTGGGAGGTTCTGCATTCCTCTGCCTACCTCTTCGGGGATTACAGGCGTGAAGTTACGTTTCTTTAAACTGTTTACGTGAACGAATACGCCTAAAGAATATTTCCGGGCATGTAAACTGTACATTTATTTTTACAATATACTACGGTATTTGTTACCTACCGTATTGCTCTACAGAAAATAATATGTTCATCTAATAGAAAAAAATATTTTGACGCCTTTGATATTATAATTATATCGTCCTCTAGTAACGGAATACGGAGTCTTTTGGGAGTATTATTGGCGCGCTTTTCCCTACGTCGAATACTCCGCCTTACTTATCCTGTGTTATTTTGTAATGAACAATGCAGTCCAGTGCTGTCACGCGCGGAACAGCGTCAACGCGAGCAAATCTTACTTTCTTGTCCGATATAAAGCTCGCACGCTTTCATCATATTACTTTCGAAATACCAATACAACGTTCTCAAAAACCCTCACACAAAAAAAATCTCATGTCAAAAAAATCTCTAGCCGCCTATAGGGAACAGACTTGATAAATATGGTTACATACTAATGGATAGAAAATGAATAGTTTTACTACACATATAGTTGATTCACTAATCATTTTATATACGATTAAGATTGTTTATTAATTTAAAATATTTACATATACCATATATGTATTAATTATCCTGTTTATATCTGCCATTGTATGATTATATGACACAGATCTGATTTTAAAACCTGTTCTTGTCAGTATCATAATTGTATGAAATATTTAAAAAATATGAAACAATAGAAATAATAAACCCATCGAAGAATATAGTTTTCTGAAACAGCCACTAAATTTTGCAAACATTGTATATTACTGGGTTTTTCCAACTAAAAATTTCCAGTAGTAGCACAGAGTGCCATTTTTGCCTGGTATATGGCAATAGGCACATCCCTGATTACATGAAATATATAAATAACAAAACAAATTGCAAATACTATGCTTTATGGATAAATAGGTGAGCACTTCGTGGAAATACCTGCCATGATGATACGTCATTAAAACAACCAGAGTACATAATCTAATCAATTTATTGCAACTCCCGAAGATTGTCGAACGTTCACACAATCGTTAGTTACATCATCCATCACATCGCTAACCGACACGTGGTTACATACAGAACAAAAATCCAAAAATAAAGCCAAATAAAATAAAAATAAATATTTTTTATTTTATTATTAAACAATAAATTAACATGATTTGTAATAATCGTTACACTTATATACTGTTGAATGGTAATCACATTGGAAAACTATAATATGTTACATGCGAGTGGGTGTTGGCAGTGACTAATAATATCACTGTTATGTAACTGATGTTTGTCTGTCCTCTGGGATCGCACCTACTGCAATTGGCTAAGATGCAAAATTATTGAATTACTTCTATTACAACACTAAATGGCAGTGTTGGAGGAAGTTAGGGGCGGGTGGGGAGACAAAGAGAAGAACGGAGGAAGGTACAGGGAGAGTGGGGAAAGGTAAAGGAAAGTAGGGGAAGTTAGAATATCGGGGACATAGGAGGGGCTGGGGGGTGTTCAGGCTATAACAAATTAGATTAACTCAACAATTTTGCAAAACGAAATACATAATAATACATATAACAATTTCCCCTCGCCGTGCTACCTTTGAAGACAACATAACCTGAGGTAATATGAGGACACTCGCCAGTAAATAAAGAAGTTTTAATGAGTCATACAATTTATATTTCCCCCGAGTAACGCCTATAGAGGAACTGTCATTAGAGGCCCGAGCTCGCTGTAACACATTCCACCACATTTACAAACATTCTAGAACTTGTTATGTGGGCGTTAAGGCTTCAGCTGCGACGTCAGAGTATAGTCAAGTAACTAGAGTTAGAAGGCACAACACAACGTCAATAATGCTTTATGGCGTCAATTTGTCCTATTACAATACTGCTAAAATGATAATCCTTGCATATTTACTGATGATAATCCTCAAAAATCCTCAATCATATTAGCTATAACTAATTCACTTGGTTTTCGCCGCTTCCTCCGCTTCCAGCCTCTTACGCATCGACTCGGGCATCTCCATTGGCGGTGGTCGGGGCATTCTCAGCCATACCTGCAGAACACATTTCGTTTTATTCACTAGTAGATATATATAAATAATAAAGATTGGTTGTATATACGTAAATCTCATAGCGTATACTAAGTCCACACGATGGTTTGGTAGGAACAATAGATTGTTTAAATCATTGATTTCTATATGTATTGATTTATATAGTTTGGTATTTATATATAATAGTTAAGAGTTGAATGTTGTGTGTACAACTCCCAGTGTTGATAGACAGTGTTGACTTGCCCCCTATTCTAGGACAACTTGGTTGTTTAAATCATTGATTATTCAAAATATATGTGTGTAGAGTGCACAAACTTTCAAAACTACTGTGCTGTCATCTGTTAAATAAAGATAATAAGGGTTTTGACAATTGACACCTCATACTATTCTCTTCAAAATGTATGACATGTTCTTTGAATTTTGTAGAGCTTTTCTTGCTCCTGCATCAAGTAAATATTTCCTTTAAATGTTGCAGCAAAAAGTTAATTTAACAGTTGCATAATGAAATATTTTATTGAGGTGGCTATAAAACAACGAGAACCACATAATGCACAAAAAAAAACAACCAAATATTGTAGAAAAAGAAACATAAACATTAAAAACGTAAACCTAGAAAAAACAAACATCCATACCTTAACTGCATCATAGATGAACCACTGTAGGGCTGTCAGGGTACCAATCATGATGATCCTAGGTCCGAGACCCTTCCATACTCCGGCCCAGCCGAGCTTGCCAATGATGGAGCCGACCGTCGCAGTCTTGTCCTGGTAACACACAATTATATTACCTCACCCACACAAACACAAGTTGGTTAAATGTATTTTAGTATATATATTCTCATAGCGTATACTAGGTCCACAGAACAAGTCGGTAGGAACAATTGGTTATTTAAATCATTGACATAATAATAAATAGCATTATCACCATCATCTTCATCAGGCTACTCCAATCCACTGTTAGACATCAGGGCTCACAGATAGCACATCACTGAGCTATTTTAGAAAATAATTATGTTGTGCATATTGCAATATATCATCAATGCCTTGCTATATATAATATATGTATATTATAGCTCTGCCTTTGAATCTCAAGGATTGAGCTTTTTAAAGATAATAAACCAGTTGGTTGGTAAACCACATTATATACCTATCAATATTAAATTACATAGATATTTTTGCATCCAGACACAACAAATCTTGTGCTCATCACATAAATATCTATTCTGGTTGGGCATCAAACACACTATCACTGTTCAACAGTGAGGTTCACTGACCACAGCACAAACGAACCTGTAACTGTATTATATGTTTGAAACTCAACGAGACACATACCTGGTTCAGCTTAGATACTACGGTGTCGGCGGGGTGGGATACGATGGCGCAGAACACGCCAGCGATGTAGCCGGCGGCGAAGGTCACGATCAACTGCTCGCCCTTGGAACACTGGTCGCGGGGCTTGGGCACCACATACTACACAGAACAAATAACATCACACCTGTAGTATCCTGGAGGAGTGTAGGAGTTTCGAATATTCATCAGCCAACTGCCTATACCATATACTATAGAAAACTTAGTCCTGCAGGAAGGACACCAGAAAAAAATCCAGTTTAAACAGTTTGGATTTTTCATGACTATTGAATCAGAACCTTACCTTGTATAACAACTCGACAGTCTTTTCAAAGCAAGCGAACTTCATCATGGTGTAGGGGATCTGCCTGCCCCAGAGCGGCACCAGGCCCTTGTAGAAGGTACCGTAGCCCTCGTTCTGGACCATTTTGGGCCACGCCTCGCGCAGCGTGGTAGCAAAGCCAGGCATGGTTTGGATTCGCACCTGGATTGAGAAAACAGTTATTATAATTAACATGATATTCATGTATTTCCATATTGAATGTATTTCCTCCCTAAAAGTCTAGGCAGAAGAATTTAATACAAAATTTTCATCAGTAGTCGTAATGAACACACAGCATAATGAAATTGCGAGAGCCACAACTTGAAGTATTCAATCATCGTCGCGCATAAAACATGTGAAATGTAAAAATAGACTTCACCGAAATTTGTTACGGGTAGGCAGAGGAGTGCAGTACACTCCCACGTTTCACCAATCACATTTAAGTTCCATCATGGAATAGTTGGCGAGTCTATTGTCGCAGTATATTGATGCAGATTCAGAGCCACTAGTACAAAATCTAAGAGATAAAACATCCAATAGTAACCAACCCGGATCGAACCTAGCACTTCTCACTCAGCAATCGTGCTTGCAACCACTCAACCAACGAAACAGTCAGTCAATGGTTAATTCTACTATAAACAAGACCACAAACAGTTCTACTCACGTAGCCGATCTATTTAAAAGATCCAAAAAGAGCTGGTTCTAATTTAAACACGATCAGAAACAGTTCCGCTCACTTATCCAGTTTATATGAAAAGATTCTAGATCTTTCCATTGACACACTGAGATCTTTTCATCAAAGCACTGACCTTGGCGGCCTCGAGCGGCGACAGGGCGATGTCGGCGAAGAACTCGGCAGACGCTGACGCAGCCAGGTACACGAAAGTGCGGTAGGTGTACGCCGTCTCCTCATCCATCATGCCAATGTACGCCACCTTGAACACTTCGTACAGACCGAACTTGCACAGCCCCTGGAAAGAATATAATTATTTGAATTGTTGCCTTTTTCTTTAGTTTTCTGGACGGTAGTTAGAGAGATACTTCTCATAGATCAAGTGTCTACAGATGTTTCAGTAGGAACAATTGGATATTGCGGAATAATCATTGTCTTCGCTATGGTTTTGACTCTTTGGTTTACACATACTCCAAAGAATAATGTAACATCACGTCTGTATTTCTCTGAACGGGTGGATAGAGATATGTGGTACCCACGATATGTGGTTGCCACAATCACTTTATTGCCTATGCATCATGCTTTTTGTACGTTAGCTCTAAAGAATTCTGTATTCTAAAGAAATCTAAAGAATTCTGATGATATACTCACTCCAGAAAAGTGGTAGTCATAACTTATAATTATTTTCACTACTATATCATCACATCAGATCCGTTATGGGGTAGGCAGACAGCACAAGCACCAAATGTCAATAAAACCTTGCTTAAAACTTTGCACAACTTAAAAACCTTTACATATTTATTTTTTGATATAATATAAATAGTCCTTTACCTGCAGCGAGTACCCGATGAAGGTGGGCGCCCAGCCTTTGGCGAGACCCCGGAGGCCTTCCTCGCGCACGGACACCTTGAAGCCGTTCAGCACGTTCTTGTACTTGTCGGGGTCCACTTGGAGACGGCACTTCACCAGATCAAGGGGCACAACGGCTGTGTGGGTAATACCTGGGGGAGAAGCAGCTCATGAATACCATGATTTAAGAGACATCAACGTTTGCACAGCGCACGCCGCGCTCGCTGACAGCGCTGGGCGTCGTCGGCGGCCGCCGCTGCCCTGAACTGATTTAATTATTATGTCTTCATCCCACCGGGCCGGAGGGCGTCCTACACTAGGTTTGCCGAGCCTCGATCTCCACTCCAAAACGCGCCTACTCAGCCAGTTGTCGATTCTTCGGCAGATATGTAGATGACGATCTTCGAAAAAACTGAAGGCACATGCTCGATACGGCAAGCCGAGGACAAGGCACGATGGCACCTCATTGGGGGAGGCCTATGGCCAGCAGTAGACTGAGATAGGATGATGCCGATGAATTTATTACTTGGACATTTTAATTATTTTGACTTTTAATTATTATGACATGCTTATTATTGTACATTTTTATTTTTTTTCTGACAATGTATTTATTGGACATAATTTAATTCAGTTTATTAAATTGACAATTGTATCATTCACATTGACTATGCTATTGAATCGATTTTTATGACAGATATAGTCTCAATTGTAATAAATAAATATATATATTATATTTATGTATATATGTTATCAGGCGGTAGGTTACCGTAATGCATCTTTATACTTACTTTGGGATCAAATAGCTATTGTATGGAGATGTCCCGACATTATTATTATATTAGAAAAGAGTTTCCAGATATTTATTTCTAAAAAAGATCGTTATTTCATAGTTGCGGCAGGTGCCTTAAAAGGTTTATTAATTTACTTATTTATTCATTAATTAGTATGGGTTTCCCAATTACACCAATTAAATAAATGTAAACATGTAGAAAAATTTAAATATTCAACTATAATAATACAATAGCAGATGATTAAAATGATTCATAACTTTCAAAGTCAATAATTAAAGAAACACTTTAAAAAATAGAATTAATTGCCAAAAAAATTTAAACAAATACAAGATAAAATAGAAATGTATATAGAGAATAAGATAAGCAATGTCAAAAGTTAAACAATGTCAGTGCAATTACAAAATAGGAATAAGGTCAATATAAAATTATTGCACATGATCAGGCGATAGCTTCACAGTAGTGCATACATTGCTTCAGCTAACGGAGCTATGAGTTTGTGAGTTAATACTGATTATGTAGGCAAAGTGATGACATATTGTAAAATTGCACATGAATAGAATAGTAGAACAATAAAAAACTATTAGCGATTGTTGAATTTAGAAGAAGCACGGCAGGTATGCAAGGATAGGGAGGGATATTTACCACTCTGAGCTCTATACCTACCCCATAAGAGATTTAGCATGAACATATATGGGTATGTATGCAATATGTAATATTATAGAAGTAACAAAAATCTACAAAAAAGGTCAATGACCTTGAAAGCTCAGTCAGATATATTGAATTTGATTCCCATCCTGAACAAATATTTGTTATAATTTTGGTTTGTTTTAATACCAAACCTATCATAAATATAAATTGTCAATTTCCAAATCAGAATCACTCCTATTTTAAACATTAAGTTGGCACTATCTAACTTAGCAACAACCCTATGATTGTCAATATAAATTGACACTTTCTAAAATAATTACAACCCTTTAAATATCAATTTAATTTGGCACGTTCAACCCAGTGATAGCCATATTTTAAATTGCTTAAGTATATTTATTCTGTCTCTGTGTGAAAAGTATCTGTATGGGTAAATATACGTTTATTTACATGTATACATGTACTTTGTCAGCCGTCTGGTTACCGTAACATAAGATTACTGTGCTTACAAACCGCTTACTGTGGGATCAGACAGCCGTGGGATGTCCTAACCCTAAGATATTAGATATTTACAATATAATTTGGCCCATTCCAAACTAGTGACAGCCCTATTTTTAATACTGATATTCATTTGGCTCTATCTAGCTAAGTGATAGCCCTATAAAGATGAACATAAATTGACACTTTCCAACTTGGTGATAGCCCTATAAAGGACCAATATAATTTGGCACTTTTCAACATAGTGACAACTGACAGCAATATAAATATTAATATCATTTGGCACTTTCCAAATTAGTGACAACCCTATTATTAACATAACAATTTGGCACCTTTCAACCTAGTGACAGCTCTATTATAAACATTATAAATTAGCAGTTTCCTACCCAGTGACAGCCCTATTATAAACACGGGCAGTAACTTGACACAATTAAGCGACAACCCTATTTAAAATCTAACATTTTTCATGTTAGAACAAAATCTATCCAGATTCGCCAGTAACTTTAACATGATGTAATCAATATACATTATCCACTAGCCGTATTAGCTCGACGCTAACCCTTCTAGTCTTGTTATGTAATTGTTTATTATATCTACTACATATTACGTCACGCCAGATCCCTTACAGGATAGGCGGAAAATAGCGAATACCAATAATCTCTATTCTTACAGACCTGAATTTCTTAAACGATTCACAAAAACTTCCTATTAGATTAAACAGTACATTTACTAATTTACGTATTTCCATAAGATTGCCATCCTAATGCTACAAGATATACCTATTATTTTATCATCACGCTAGGTTTCTTACCGGGTGACTGAAAGTGGAGTGCTGAATACAGAATTCTTTAGAGCTAACGTACAAAAAGCATGATGCATAGGCAAGAAAGTGATGAATGTAGAAAAATTTACATTTATATTTTACATCTATCTTCATAAATCCACGTCAGTGAGGGAGACTTCCGACTCCTCCTACATCAGCTGTTATTATTATTCACAAATCGACTGATTATATTCATATATGTATACCGGCGTAACTCACGTACGTATTTCGGGTTGGCCCGACTAGTAATGCCGGTACATATATTATAATCATGTGTTTTAAACACTAACGAGACATTTAATAGTAAAATATCGCCTGCATACAGACTAGACTATGTAACAATGAATAAAAGATACGACCCATTTATTCGACGACGCGATATTGATTTTTCATTTTATCAACATCAACAATTATATAAATAAAATCACGTGCTTTCTATACTGACACAATATTATGTCACGAAACATGTTCGGATTTATCAATATATACGAAGCATGTTAGGTCTGTGACAATATAATTGACACTAAATGTTCTCTGCCTACCGCTTACCCCTTACAACAATAAAATCTACAATATTGGCAATATAATACAACCATAATACAATTATACAATAATGAAACAATAAAATCCCAAGCTGCACAAGCTGAACCCACACGTGTAATCTACATTGTAACCATTGCAACGTAGTCAATGTCGGTGGATAGCTGGCTGCTGGCCAGCGCGACGCGTAGCTCCAACCTTGGACCGTGTCATTACGACCAGCCATTGCATAACTCATATGCGTCAGAACAATACAACTCATGGTCGGTCACGCGTAGTGGCCGATTGTGGGTTGGTATGTCACGTGACCCTGACTGGTTGCGCGGTCATGTGACTCTCTGTTCGGCTTCGAAGGACGCGCACGCGTTTGCGGAGTAGAGGAGAGTTAAGAGAGAAAGAAAGAGAGAGAGAGAGAGAGAGAGAGAGAGAAAGAGAAAGAGAAAGAGAGAGAAACAGGAGGAGAGAGAGAAAGAGAGAAAGGGAGAGAAAGAGATAGAGAGAGAAAGCGAGAGAGTTGGGGAGAGGGCGCGCATGTGTATATGCCTATTTCAGGGAGAACGCGTATGTTTTATATGTGTGCATGCGGGTTTATATGTGTGCTCGTGTCTATGTTGTAAAGGTAAAAATAAATATCATAACCACTCTGTGGTAGGTTTATGTTGCAACGACACCCTTTAATGGCATACAGGTTGTGGTCATCTTCTTCTTCTCCATCATCAAAATCAATAAAGTTAAAAAAAACGTAACATCACGCCTGTAGTCCCCGAAAAGGTAGGCAGAGGAGTGTAGTTCACTCCCACGTTTCACCAATTACGTTTAAGTCCCATGGAATAGACGGTGAGCCTATTGCCATACACCGGGCACAATTCCACACTCCGAGCCACTATTAGAACTTCTAAATTAGAAAAATCCGCTAGTACTCGACCAGGGATTTGAACCCAGGACATTCCGATCGGAAGTCGCGCTTGCAACCACTCGACCAACGAGCCAGTCAAAAACAACAAGTTAATAATCCCAAAAACCTACGTAGATAAGATAGTATACCTTATCTCTAACCTTGTCTGTGATTGAACGTGCAATATCAATAAATTACCGATAGCGTAAGTCTAAATATACTACCCCTAAGAAACATGCTTAATGTGAACGGAATTACAGTACAAGGATGCTAGTAGAAATTTGCAATGGTACAACAGAAGCCTACGAGACAGGAATTTGTAATATTACTAACAAAGATAATGCAACGTTCTGAAATTTTATTTTTTCCACTTCAAAAACACTTACAGATTTTTAGCTTTACATGTCTCTCCTGCAAAGTTATCAATTTACACTATGGCCCTCATACATGCAGACCGTCTGTTTATCTTCGCAATAAACAATCGCATTATAAATGAGGCTTATGTGTCTGGATGAAAAATACGCAATGTGTTGTCTATGGTTTTCACGTGACTTGCCATCTCACTCTTACTCAAAGTAATACTTTATACAAGTTTTGAGTCATATTTAAAAGCAACCCTTAAATCATAAACATGGTTTCTGCCTAGATAGCTTCGTATGCTATATGCGCGATGCTCCTGGATGCAATCCCCGCGTCAGGCAAAGTATTATAAGCCTTTTCAAAATTGAAATTCCCGTAGCCGTTCGAAACATGCAGCCTGAATTTGTTCTCCGTATATGATAATAGTCTCATCCCCTTTCACATGGAACATATTAATGTAATTCGCACGTTTTATCAGTTACGTTTTACGCCCCATGGAATAGGTGGTGAGCGTATTGTCATGTACCCCCGTATTAAAATTTAAATTTTGCTAAGATACGTCTACCCGGAGGGCATAAATAGCAAAATTTAAATATTAATAATTGATTTCACGGTTGTTCCAATCAAAACTAATGATGTCAAAAGTCAATCAGTTGAAATCATAGAGATATTATACTACAGTAGGGGAGCCAGCGTAAAATGTGTCCATAGAAAAAAAGAGAAAGCAAATAAGGCTATCCGTCTCGTTTTTGCGCGTGCGTAGTGAGCACTAATTTTAATGAAATTCTAAAAGCTAACCTAAAATTTCAACGTATAAGATCAAATTGGAATAAAAATTATACAACAATATATATACTGTTTAATTTAAAGTATATTAATTTGAGCCAATAAAATGACAATAACGTGCATTGTGTGTAAAAAAGAACCTATTTATTCTTCTCAACGATAATCGAAGTTTTGGCAAGTAAGAAATTTACAGGTTTTATATTTGTCATGCACATATTAAAAAGATATTTTGTGGGTAGTACATCATGTGTTAAAAAAACTTCTACACGGTAAAAAACGCATAAACATTTTGAAGATGTACTAAAAATATTCAAAGTATTTAAATTAAATATGCGCTATGAATGCGCAAGTGTGATTAGACAAATATGGGTCTCTCATCTTCCCTCTTTTATTTATTTTTGGACACTCGCACTTACAGACCTGCCTATGGTTCCCCTACTCTGTATATAATATCTCTATGGTTAAAATTTGGGATGTTCCGATACAAGTAAATACAAGTAAGTACTCGATACTTTTCTTTCGATACTAAGTAATTTTAGTATCGAATGAATTCATTCGATACTACTTGGTATCGGAAGAAAAGTACTCGTATTTGTATCGATTGGAAATGTGACGAAGTGTGTATTTGTGCAACCCATGTGTGAAAATGTAACCCATACGGAGCATGGGAAGACGTGAAAGTAATTTTTCTTAGTTTCTGAAATAAGTTGTCTCCGACTATGTAACGACGACGACTATGTAAGGGAAAAATAAGGTAGGCGAAAAGGTATCTATGCATCGATATGAGTAAGTATCGATACTTTAAGACTATTCAAATGAGTAGTATCGAATGGCGATTTGAGTAGTACTCATATGAGTAGGTATCGATACTTTAACGGTATCGGAACATCCCTAGTTGAAATTAGTTAAACGAAAAATTGTGGCTGAGAAAAATATAAAAATGCGTAACTTTTTTTCCAAACGTCAAATCTGACAAAATTTACGCGGGCACGATTAATAAAAACCACAGATAACATAAATCCGTCTGTTATCTATGGCCCGTTTGTATTAACGTCAGCAATATAATGAAGATACCCTCACACCCTGTTTATTACATAATTGGGTTAATTATGATCGATTGGAATAAATATAATAAAACAAATAATGTGAGTCAATTAAATGAATGCCAGTGTCTTAGGTTTAAATGTGATAAAATACTATATAATTTAAGGGCCACTGACACTCAGACATGTTGTGTTCAACAAGGAAAACCCTGTGTTGTGGTAATCAAATGGTTGATAAACACAAATATATCTAAAAAAAAATACTTATATAGTTACATTTGAACATATTTAAAGAATACCAGTATCATAAATATGTCTAGGGGTGGAATCAAAGTCACAACCTCTGGCTAAGCAGTCCAGGACACAGATGACTCTCCTACAGGCCAATCATTAATTAATTTCCATATATCTTATAGTATGTTTTATGTTTTTAAATGTAGACATATTATTTTTTCTAGCCCTGCCACACCTTTGTGGAGATTTATATATCTTGTATAAAACCATCTATACTATTTCAATTTCTAATAATCTGTTCAGATAAATATTTTTATGACAAGTGAATGCTTGAGTGCTTGCCATAAAACAATTAAATCCAACTCAAGCTTGAAGTATGCTGAAGTTAAATGTGATCAAAATCTGCACTTTCCTATGACATCTATTTGAAGAAACTCTTTAATAAAAAAGACGCTATTCAAGTAAACTGCAATATTTTCAAGATGTCTCTAAACCAAATTTCTATATAAACTTATCTGTGGTTGATTCTTGGCAGTGTTTACACATACAAGGATTGTGCTATATGAACCAATTCTGAACTTTGCTATTTAAAAATTGTTAAATATGCAGTATCATCATCATCATCATCATCAGCCTATTTCCGTCCACTGCTGGACATAGGCCTCTCCAATGGCACGCCACTGAGCT
>DWEC01001818.1:0-12650 GCA_018245735.1 Microceris miodesmiata | reverse complement strand
CGCCTAGCAGAGATCGCTGCGTATCGGATGCAGCGCCTGTTTGACTTGCTACCGGAGTGGCTGGATAAATGGAGTGACGACCGCAGACAATAACACCGTCTAATGACAGGGGGGCGATTGACCCCTGAGACTGCCCGGGTAAGGAGGGAATCCTCGAGGCCCGTAATCTCGCACTCATACGGCGAAATACCCGCCGCGGCGGGCAAACGACTGTCCTATCCTATCCTATTCACCTCAGCGATATTTTGTGTTGTTGGTATGTGTTGGCAGTCTGGAACGTCAATGTGTAGTGCGCCTATAAATATGCCAATATTTCCAATTAATTCGTTGCATGGATCGATGTAACGTTGTTTTGCGTTTTTATGAGTTGGTTTAACATTATTTAAATTAAATGAAATTATTATGTATTTAAAATATTGTGTTTCCGTTTGTTTCCCTATTTACATGTGTTATAATATAGTGTACAATAGGTACAGGCTTCTTTTGTTTATATTTCATGACCAATCGGAGTGGATTGTCTTTTAAAAGAAATAACAAAATGGTGAAAGTGTGAAAAGATGGAGTGGAACAGAGAAAAAGAAAAAAAGAGAAGAAACAACTATTTGTACACAAAATTATTTAACGAAACATATACGGCATAACATAAAACATTAACAATAAAATAATACAGCTCCTAATTTATAGCACATTTCTTTAACTCTACCTAAGCACTGAATAATACTGTGACTATGTACCTCAATAACTATAAAACTCTGGGTCCTAACAACCTACATACATACATAGCCTTGTTTATTCTGTTAAGGCTTTTATACACACCTTTTAAAACCGCATTGTATATAGAAGGCTATCACACTACGCAATTCTCAAACATTTCATTTGTTACAGGAGTGCGCGGTACATTCTCCTACCCGGTACTACCTACAATAATGATGAGTTGGAGTACGCCGAAGATGAAACCAGAGACGAAGAATCGAACTTGGAAACCCCTTACCAGGATGCACTGGCCTAGTAACTGTGATATTGTAAAATGAACTATCAGTGGCAGATAATAAGATTGAATAATAATTGTTCAATAGTGAAAGGATATATGATGGATGTAATGAAGCCCGGAAACCTGGAACAAGAGAGCAAAGTTGAAAGTGAGAAAATGACAAAAGGTATGGTGATAGATAAGATCAATTAGATATTTAAAACCCAATATGGAAGTAGAAAATGGATGAAAACCTTGCAAAATAAATCCAGCGATACTAGAAGCGATTATACGAATGTATATTTATAGATATAAAGAGACATTCCACGTCAAAGTGCGGGCTATATCTCTGCACCTTGAGGGTAATTGTATATCCCGTACGTGTTGCTAAATAATTTGCAATTTTCGCCGTCGCAATAAAAAAATGTGATAATTGTGAACAATCATATGACAGTTTCGTGGTACATTAAGTGTGGTGTAGTGTCGAACTGCGAACTTAAATGTTCTCGTTTTTATAAGACTATTGACACTTTAATGGAAAAATGCTCTTAGTGCACTAAATATAGGTTTTAATAATTAATATCCTTCTTAAGCGAAAATGTTACGGCGTCAGTAGTTTTCATACTATTTAAATATATCTTAAGTCGTTTGTATTATTTACGAGTATGTTTCACAAGTAAATTTTATGGTAGTCATTCGCACCTAGCTTTACCCGCTATAGGTCATTAGATTTTATTACTAGCACATCAAACTAAGAACGCTTCTTTATGTAAAAACCGTGTCGAACATACTTACATATACTTAGATTATTCCATAAGTTGCTAACTTGCAAGAACCTGAATATAAAAAAGTGCCTCCAATGGCATGAAATAAACTAACTTAGGTAAGAGAATCATTATTCAAGTTATCATAATTATTTTATATTGTTCTTGTATGATAAGTTATCTCTTTATCAAAATCACATTAAAATCAAAACTGAATTGCGGGTAATTTCGAGTGACCGTTATTAAAAAATATTCGAAATTCAATGTTACTCATGATCGCATTCCATTTTGACTCATAAGTACATGTGATAGAACAGTTTTTGCCATACCAATCCGGTTTAGTTCGGGTTATGTGCAGTAAAAGCGAGATTCGGGTAATGAAATAAAACTAAGTCTGAGCACAGTGATATAAATGACAATAAAGATGAACTACTTCGATTAGTCTACTTCCTATATTCTTAGATTATATATCATAAACATTTAGTGGTTACTACAATTTAGAAAATATTGCATGTTTAATAATATCTCCATTAGCTTCGTTATTAATAAGCTGTTCGTTTTTAATAATAATCATAATATATGTATGTACGTAACATATATGTATATTTGATTATTTATAGCAATAGTATGGTCGTATATTGTAATACACATAGTACGCTAGAATAGCGTCTGGCGGCTGGGCACAATAGTGGTGTTGCCAGAATTGAGGCATTTAAATGGCTAGAGTAAAGACAAAAAGTTAAGGGTTTTTTGTGTGGAATTAAAGTAATTATATGAAAAAGTATTATTAAAAAGTAATGTATAATAAATTACTTCAGCTATTGCTAGCCAATTTGGCTTGATTTTTAATAATTATGCGCATGCCTTGCTTCTATCATCTGCTTAAAGTATTAAATAAACATTATCCATTTGGCTGTTTAACTAATCTGTCTTTTTTTGTTCAAATAAGGAAATTAAACATAGAGCTTGAACTTCAGAATTCCCGCCTTTTTTACTTACATGGCATGCATGGAATATTCGTATACTGAAATGGTCCAACGGATAGAGTTAAAGTTATCACTCACAGAGCTATAATATAGCATGGCTCTTTGTCAAAATATGTGAACAGAAATAGCAAGACATCTTGACATAGCAAGACATATAAATGCCTAGATAACGACCGCAAAGATATATATTATAGCAGAGCTACCGTCTGTGGTAGTTTCTACTAATTGACATTGTAAGTATATTAATATATATCATAGATCCGTTTGTGACGACCGTACACAGTCAGGCCGGACGTATCAATTAATATAGCTACACGATATATGTATGTACAAAATGTATGTTTACTCCGATTACAATTTTTTATCAAACAAAATTAGAAATTCTGCTAATAAAGTATTCCTTCAAAACATATATGACATTATATATTTTTAAGTGTTAGGACGGTCTAAAACTACAATGTAAAGAAATTTTTAACGCTATCCGAACCCTTTATAATTGTATAGTTGTTGATTATGGAATTTTGGAATCTCTGATTGAAATTATGTAGTAGTTAAAAGTTAGAAATTAGGATCGAGCGTGAAAAAGAACTAACCCTTAACCTAAGCAAGTATGCATAGATATATCATGGCTTTCCGCTAAGGGAGGTCGTGGTCAAACGTTACATTAATATTAAAAAGAATTTCATGTGAGACAAAAAGTCTTGTCCAAATCATTTTAGGTGTTTTTGAACTACTATCGTATATTGGAGTTAAAGTCATTGGCTGTCATTAATTAAATCTCAAATTAAAGTAAACAAAAGTGAGCCCCAATTGTATAATTAAAATGTGATTTTTAAACGTACAGTATTGCTAGATTTATATTTTAACGAACGTTATTTATTTATTTTCTATTTCTGTTTCTGTTCTGTTTCTCATATATTTTGTGTTCATGTATGTCACATATTGTTATGTACCGAAATAGCCAAATGTTATTATAGATCGTTGCTAGAAGCCTGGAGTACACTTCTGCTATGCTTTGTTATAGTGCATTTGGCTCTACAGTGAAAGTGGAAGTTGAAAAAAGATCACTGCATCAAATATTGTATGTTTGTTGATACTATAGTATTCTTTAATTTCGTTTGAAATATGTCACGTGAAATAAATAACATAAATATTTTTTCTAAGGTATAAAGCCTAAAACCTACAACCATTATCACTGCACTGTTTACCGTGGAAATATTAAAAAAAAAATCCAATTTATGTCTACGTTTTTAATATTAAACGGACATACTCTGTGTTTCCATTCACCTGTACTAAAAAAATACATTTGGAACGCTCTCGCATTGTGTCAGGAGTGTTTGGTATCGGTGTGAACAAATATTGATTTACTCATTTAATGAGGTAATTTACGTAGTTCGTTATGCATTTTTTATGTGAGCAATAATTTATGATAACTAATTATAGTTCGAAGTCTGGAGTTGTGTTGTGTCCTGTGTATTACAATAGGCACACCCCTATTCCATGAGACGTACAACATAAACGATGAAAAGTGTGAGTGTCACATTCCTTTGCCTACCCTCTCGAGGAAATAAAGGCGTGCTGTTATAATATGTTATTATACTTTTTTCATAATTGTATATGGTTCTAGTGAATACATTTTCAAAAATCATTGTGTTTTATTCAATAACCTTTACTGTCAATACTTAAATAGTTCTTGAGCTATTTTATGGGCATTTTAATTACTTTGTGCTATATGCTAATTAAGCAGACTCGTTACATGAAACGGAAACTATTTTATAGTCAATAAATATAAATTATTGTAACTATGTATTTATAGATGTAGTTGACATTTCTGTTATTGTGATGGTCTGTCGTGTGGAGGGCAAACATATGAACTTACACTGGGTGACATTGTCCTGAAATATGCTTTTATAGGATTTTGAATGTATTATTTTGGAATATATTAGTAATTATATGCAAGCGCCCTGTGTTAAGGGTCATTTAAACCTTAAAGCGTTGCCCAAAGTCAACTAAAGAAGTTTACGAGATAGATTTTTCTACTGATAAACCAATGTGCAATGTCTTGCCCGAGGATGTCTTCTATATCCTACAAATTAAAACAATGGTAGTATAACTCAAAGACAAAACCAGCAGCAGCAGTATTTTGCTGCTTCTCCTCTTTATCTAATTATGGAGAAATGTTTACCTATACATATTTATAATTTAATATCGAGTTTTTGCACTATACCTACTGGTAAAATGGTTTATATTTTTCTGCTTCTCTCGTTTTAAGGATATAGAAGCACCTAGAAGTTTCGATAATTATAATTCAGTATTGAACGGAAGAAATATTGCCCGTTCACTGTTAACCGTGGCACTGAACAGGATACTTGTTACTCAACGGTCGTGCAATTCCCGCATTATTACATGTATTTACATGACGAAGCCGGCAGCAGGGACATCTGGTATGTGATAGTACCAACAGAGCTATAAAGATAAGGTCCACAAAGCGGTCATGTGACTGCATTGTTAATTGTAAAGGATATATTAATTTTTATCTGCCTGTTTGCGTATTTTACTGCCGCTTATAGCGATAATGTTACAGCGATGTTTTTTATTTGTTCGCTGGACAAAAAACTGAGTGTTACTTTTAATAACCTATAAAATTATTGTTTGTAGGAATCGCCCATTTTGATTACGAATGTCTGTGGATTGACATCTAGTTCTAAATTCAAATTGGTTTTTAATCAAACAATAATATTTTACAAAAATGCTTCTTCCTTCTTTAGCGTTTTCTTATTTCTTTTTTCTTGTGTAGGTAATAAAATTGCTTGACACATGCTGCATAACAGTCTGCATATCCACAGAATTACTGTGGATATGCAAACCATGGACGTGAAGAAAATTTGTGCTATTTCCAAATAGCTATTAAATATGAAATGAAGGGTCTCATCATTATCATCATCATCAGCCTATCTCAGTCGACTGCTTGACATAGGCCTCCCCCAATGAGCGCCATCGCGACCTGTCCTCAGCTTGTCGCATCCAATGAAGAGTCCAATGTGACCTAATATTATCAACGAGTAAATATTTGGTATTGATACAATTGCTTTTGTACAAGAAATACGAAACGCATCTTACGGAAGTATGACCCGAATAACATCATCGATAACAATTTTTAAATGTACTTTGAATAATCAATTCCTTCGAGATGAATGGGTAGTATCGACGGATCGACTAAATATAATGACAAACTAAACCATCGCATGGACGCAATCAATTTATAAAAAGTCCTATATAGTGAAATTATGTGAAAAGGGGAGTTTTAAGCAGAAATGTTATATATCTCAGACCAATACGATAATCGCATACGTACGTTATGTGTACTTCGTAAACAGTTTGCAGCCCCCGCGGCCCCCAGGCTCGTTCCCCCTCACAATTTATTTACTCAGCTGTCAAATGGTTTTTGATAAGTACACATATAATTTACATGGCCACTATCAAGTCTGTAAATTACGTGTGTAATATTATTAATATCCAGTCAAAACGATCTGAATATAGGAAGAATTTTTATTTGCACACGAATACAAATACTTTTTTTCAATAATCGAATTGCTTTATCGTACCTTATTGGGAGGGGTTTCTACCTAAATGAAACACGTTTACAGTCTAGATGTAACTATATTTTAAATGAAATCTTACATTACAACATTACAAGATAAAAGTATTTACAAACGGCATTGATCCATTAAAAATGACACGGCCCTATACCCAATACACGATCACTAATCTTAAATCTCCAGTTCACCTATGCCTATATAGGTACCCCAAATTAAATAAAAACATAACATCACGCCTGCAACCCGCGAAAAGGTAGGCCGTGGACTGGAATATACACCCAAAACCTTATATCCACAATATCAATAAACATTAAGTATGTCAAGCATACGACCTGTCAGCTGATTTTCATGACCTTCGAGGATAAGAGAAGCGGATCAATGTCCAATAATTTTACATTATCTCGGCGGCGAGATAAAAAGCTTAGCTGTTTTCACCGTTCCATTGTATTAGTATATGAGTAACAAGATATAACAAGATAAAAGCTTAATGCCACTTTAAAACGTATTCGAATAAGGCTGCATACGCACTGGCAGCAGTCGGTATTTTGTAGCTATGTCCCAATAAGGCGCCTGTACCTCTAACGGCTGCGACTGAAGACCGCACGGTTGGGCACAGGACTCCTGCAAGGCCGAAAGACCTGTAGTATAATGTACTACGCTGTAACGTGAATAAGTTATGGTAAGTAGCCGACTTGTATACGACATATTGTTACGTCGCTTATGGTTGCCGAAGGTACTTAGAGGTAGCAAGTGGTAATAAATTACGTGACGTGCCCTCAAAAGGACGGGAAAGCTCGTGAAAGTTTTCCCTCCTCACCTGTAAAATTCGTATTGGTTTTTATGAGGTTCTTTGAATTGCATATACTTTTCTACTGACCTCTAAAACCAATTTCAAATTAATATTGCAGGTGATCTTAGGATTAGAATAACACCCGCAAGTAACCTCAGGCAGAACTGAATTACATTTTAGAACAACAAATATTTAAATAATAAGCGAATCTACATATAGTACCTATATATCTAATATTTAATCTTACTGAGGATATGTGCTATGTGACTAGATGTAGAAAAACAAAAGTTTATATGCAGCTGGTTTGAGATCGGATGCTCGGGCATAGAGAGGTTACAAAATATTTTTAAATACATAATCAAATTTTAACCTACAACGGAGGCAAAGGCTGCAGTTACCTCGAATAGGGCCGTGCGTGTACACGCGGACTAACTGCACACTGGCAGTCATGTGATTTGTATCAATGACTTACAATACAATTTTCTTTTATTTATCGCATAATTGACAGATATATCGATATGCAAGAAATTGCTCAGCAACAATCTATTTTATTGTACACCTTTGTTTAACAGCGCCTAAGTCTAAGAATATCGGTGCCTCTCTCATTCCTATAGAGGAATCTATGAAATTTCGTAAAGTTCTTATGCATGTATTGCCTATTCACGTACTGCATACTTGCCATGAAATAACGTTTGTATATTTTGTACGGTTTGATTTAAACATAATAATAAATGTCATATTATTTAATGTCATAGTATTGGATAAAACTAGCGCTGCTGTAATCTTTTAAACGCATTTTTTTCTTACAACAGGCAACAAAGATGATTGACAATTATGCTTAGTGCAAATAAAAATTATTATATTTTCAATTGTTTTTGTTTTCGAACTCTGTATTAGGTTTCACTAATTATACTTTTCTAATTACGTCCCTGATAACATCGGCTGATTTCATTTGTTCTCCGAGTGTCAATGTACTGTGTTTGTCTCGTGATGTTTTGCTTTTTACTCCCACGTATCTATTTTGGAAGAGGACAAAGGACAAAGAAAGCATTACTTATGTGATACAAAATTTTCATGCACGTTTTTGTTCAATACCACAATTATCATTTATTTTTAATGTTTAATTTTCATTTGTTTTATGTTTTTAAGCTACAAAGTGTAGGTGCAGTGATTGTAAAACCGCTGCGCGTTTGAAATAGATAACTTCGTATTTCCCACACTTTG
This sequence comes from Microceris miodesmiata, assembly GCA_018245735.1. Classification (NCBI taxonomy): domain Eukaryota; kingdom Metazoa; phylum Arthropoda; class Insecta; order Lepidoptera; family Hesperiidae; genus Microceris; species Microceris miodesmiata. The sequence continues at coordinate 4,317 of DWEC01001818.1, read as the reverse complement.
CTTATAGTTCTCTATGCGTGTCTATTATTGTGTATAGTTTGATCCTAGTATGATTTGATCTTAGTTGCTATTGAATTTTCAAAATACAAAGCGGAAAATGGTACTCTTGTTTGTTATAATTATTATTCCACATTCGCATCAGGTTTCTCACTGCGTAGGCAGAGAGCACCGAATGCCAAATATATTTACAGACTTGACGTTCTTTTTCTACATATACCCCTCTCCTCACACCCACGTTTCTTATTCATCATTGTTATCAACCTATCTCTATCCACTCCCTCCCTCGATGAGCCTCATCGTGCCCTTTCTTCGGCTTGCCGCATCCAGCTTCTGCTTTCTTACTTACCCATAAACTAATATCTGATCTGGAACCTGGATATGTGCCCGGCGTATGACAACAGGTTTTCCATCTATTCCGTTGTGGGACAAAACGTAACTGGTGAAAAGTGGGAGCGTATTACATTCCTCGTCGCCTACCCCGTCGAAGGTTATAGGCGTGAAGTTAGGTTTTTTTGGAAATGGAATCAAAACTCTTGTTTGTTAACAACAAGTAAATAGTATGCATCGCACAATCTTTATAATTTTTAAATATATCAAAAAGTCAACTTGCATTGCGTTTTCTTGAACATCGCTATCAGTCACGAGTAACATTTCATGTTTGCATGGGGCAGCGGCGTGAACTCCTTCGCCACATGAGTGTTATTGTTTTAATATCAATGCTGACGATAAAGGGATTATTTATAATATTATTTGACGTGTCGTACATACATTGTTCTGAAACTTATCACTTAAATTCAGATCACATTAGTGATAGGTATTACAAATATTGACAAATGTTATGCATGTATTAAAACAGTAATTCTACCAAAAATATATCATGTAAAGTGCGTTGGCAAGAATTTGAAGGTCATGACTGTTCACAGTTAAAAAGTTAAATCCAATGTACCAGGGAACTCGTAAGCCTATATATAGATTCTATAAGCTATAATCAAAAGTATAACTTGACGGTCTTAATGAAGCATTGCTTAAAAATAATGATCAATGACATTGTATCTCACGGTAGGGTCATAAAAAATGTCTATGCAACAGGCGTTAAACCGCCAAGCCATAGTGTTCGACCAATATCTACATAGAGTTTGTTGTAGAGTCGGTACTGTAAAGTTTGTGGAGTAGGCACTGTAGAGTTTTTGATTGGACTGATATTTGATGTCACAACTTTTTAACAATGGAAGCTTTATGACCTTGGGAGTCTTGGTAATGTACGAAATGGAGTAAAATGTGATGGAACTGTGAAATGTGAACTGTGTGAAATGTGAGGAACTCTATTGAAAGGCAAATGTTAGGCAAATGTATAAACTTGCTATCTCCATATTTGTACTTTAAAAGTTCTTAAACTCGTATTTTATTAAATGTATAATAAGTTGTATGTATATATAATTATGTATGCAAAGTGGCTGGCAGTGGTTGGATACGAAGAGCTGAAGATAGAAATCAGTGGCGTGCCTCATGGAAGAGGCCTATGTCCAGCAGTGGACGGGAATAGGCTAGTGATAATAGTGAAGATGATGATGATAGTAATTTAAGTGCTATAGTAAGGTAAAAGACATCGGACACCTAATATTTTTCCACACAGATCTGCTTCTCATCTAGTGGGGAGGAAGCACTGTAAATGTTTTCGGTGATTGTGTGCACATTCAATTTTGATTTAAGTTTCTGCTTTCCATAATTTTAGGACTGACCTTGAAATTTTGATAATTTGATACTCATAATTTTGAGTATAAAGTCCATTTAACTCTTACTCTGATAATAATATTTGGTTACTGAACATTTGAACTCTGCAGTAGTATTCGTACATACATTCATACATAATTCCCTTATGTGGTGTTTATTATTAGGTGGCATGTTCAAATTATTTGATATCGTAAACATTCTGCTGGACATAGGCCTTGCCTAATCAACTCATATATTTTAAATGAACAGGGTCATAAAAATCAAATTGCTATTACAAGTGTTTAAACTCACAATCAGACGGAGAGCAACAATCATACATTATGTAGATACAGTATAGATGAATTTATATCGGTTCGCGAGCGATTAACAGTTATCTGATAATTATAAATGCACTCTAGAACTAATATAAAATACAATTTTGGAAATCCTGTTCTTACATAAATCGTAAATACTCTTATTTAATTATTATTATAGTTGTGAACTGTTAAAAATATTTCTCGAAATCAATGCTTAGAGTCAATATTTTTTTACTTAATATTTTTTCATATTTTTTTGCACGGAACGATAAGATATTTTTTTAATCTCAATTACATTACAAAATGTTATTCAATACTCATCACGGACAAATTTATTGTACAAAAAAAGTTTTATTAAAATGTTGACGTTGCTTATAGATTATCTATATAGAAGAAACACATCATAAAAAAACGTAACGCCACGTCTGTAATCTCCGAAGAGGTAGGCAGAGGAGTGTAGTACACTCACACGTTTCACCAGTTACGCTTACGTTCCAGATCGTGAACCTATTGCCATACACGGGCACATGTCCGGACTCCGAGTCACTACTAGAAATTTGAACAAAGGGAAATCCAGTAACATCGAACCTTAAAAAATGCTTTCCGCCCACAGTTTATTATTGTTAATTTATTATAAAGGGCTTATACAAACCTGTTATAGATAGTATGTTAATATGACTAAAACTACGATAAATCTTGAGTACTTAGTAGCAAATATTTGGCTTAGTTCATATATTTTTAGCCTCATAATTAATGAAGTTTATTTGCCATTCAGTTCCTTTCGTAGCGCGTAAGATACTTGTCCTGGAAATTTCCTAATAAAAACGAGCGAACAACTTTTAACATATAGATATAGTTGAATATTCAAACGCAATACAGTTTACATAGATTAAAATACAGAATGCCATTTTTGAAAATGTTTCTAACGAGTAAAATATGTAATTTTGCAATTATTACAACAACTTTTATTGTTGGGAATATACTATTTATACTAATATAGTGTTCTTCTCTTACGATATTTTAAAATATGACTATTCATTTTTAAACATCAAGTAATGGCAAGAGAATAAAAATCTAAAAGTTATATAAACAAAATCACTAACTTGCGACCTTCACTAGGCAAATTTTAGTAAAAAATAATAGAAGTGATGAGATGTGATAAGAAAATAGGTGTACCTATAATATTTTTTTAGTTATTACATTTTAATAGCGGAAGATGTATGGATAAAAATGGTAGCAGAAAGGAAAACAGGAGATAAAACTGGGAAGTACAACGTACAAGGAACAAAATATTAAAGAAAGACAAGAATTTACGTATCTATAGCAGAAAATTCAGACTGGATATAATGGGAGAGCTGTAACAGTTTTCTTTAATACGATAAAACATTTTTTTAACTCAGTAATGCAACGGTTCATCTAATATTACTATAGAAAATGTACTCTAATCATATGACCTGTTTTTAAATTAGGCAGATTTTTTCTTTTTTAAATGCCAGTGTCAAAAACATGTAGGCATTCGTTACGTTATCTGTGAGAGGGTGAAAACGGTACGTCATTCTGTACCTAAACATGATTTTCGCGCGGGAAAACATCTATATATGTGTGAAACTTGCAAGTACCATCAGTTTGCAAGTAACCGTTAGTAGGAGAGGACGCATATATGCATTGAAAAATGCGTGTAACATTTCGCAAAATTACATTGTAACATCAATAAAAGTGACCTTAAATTAGTTTAAATAATGTGATATTATACAGGCATTAATTATAAAACTGTGATATTGTGTCAGACTATTTATATTGATTTAGTGTAAATAATATAGGCAAATAAATATACGCGATGGCTGATGAGAAGTAAGTAAAATTGTTTTTAGTTATATTAAATTTAAGACCTCATTAGTTTGAAGTATATTTTATCTATGACACACATACATTGCATTCCATTTCAAATGATTCCTAAAGTAACGGGCTTTAGTCAATTTAGGTATAATTTTTAAACATAGTAAGAGAGCAATGTAACGGGAACTTAATAAAAAATCGTTTTTAATGTATGGATCTAGGCAGTCCATGATCATAGCATGGTGCCTAGTGTTGTCTGCATATAAGTGGTTCCTAATCGAGGCAAATACATGCAAACATGCTTAGTTATTCCACATAATTTATTTTGTTTGTGACACATGGGTACTGATGTTATTCAATAGATAATCATTGATAATTAAATCAAACTATGTTTTATATGAATAATGCAACGTGCAAACAATAATATTTTTCATACACAATTCCGAGTTGTAGT
>DWEC01001817.1:0-12650 GCA_018245735.1 Microceris miodesmiata | reverse complement strand
TATGGCCTTAACCCTCTCAATATGAGAGGAGACCCATATTCCAACTGTGGAATTATAATGGGTCGATTATTATTATTATTATTATAAATCACCTTATTCTTTGAACCTGAAACGCGTCAGGAGAGCCTTATAACTTTTAATATTATAAGTAATAACCCTTGTCTTTAAGCGGAGTACCAGAGGAATACCGGCACTTCGTAATAAGAAAAAAATATTACGTAAGTTTAAATCTGGTGAGCCCCAAAAGCTGTCGGTCCACAACATGTGTTAAATAAAACCTCGCGTAAGAGAACTGTTCTGAAATAATTAGGCAGTGGGTACGGAGTTCTGTGTAACATTTACTCAATTGTATTAAATCAAGATTCCCTTCCATGTAGCGTTTAGTTTTCACATACGTTCCGAAACTTGTAAACACGATAAGACGCGCGCGAAGCACGACGGGCAGACGGGAGCAAACTTTCTCACATATTAAATATTCAATTTGGCGCGCCCACCGCTAGTTGTACTTGTACTCAATCAAAGTAAAAGCGGAACTTATGTGTTATTCAGATAATTAAGGGCTGTACCGAAACCGCCAACTGCGTAATTAGTTGCTACGAGTATCTAATCATTAGCTGAGATACGCGACGCACACAAATATACGCAAGTTGTGAACCCTACTTACACGGCAAATGTAAGTAGGGTTCTTAAACATTTCAACTAAGTCCTTTTCTTATAAAGATTTCATATTTCTATTATGTACATATATGTCGTATATTACGGGCCGGTGAAAATGATAGAACGATTTTGTATATGAAGTGTATACAGGTATACCTTATGATAGAATTAAAGATTTGATTTGACAATTAACAACGTATCACATATCGAGGAGCAGTAGCGGACTCCCCTTCCTCTCCCTCTCCGGTCTTTAGTATTAAGGCAATAAAATCTTGCAGCCTAAACATTTTATTTAGATCGTGAAGTGTTTTGACTCAGCGTATAAATTAAGCAATGCCGAGTTAATATTAGTATACAAGGCTTCAAAATTGTATTTCTATTATACGAGTACAAAATTATCCCGTTTGTAAGACATGTACATTTTAGTCAATAGACATTCAGGAAGCGCAGTGAGACGCCTCAGAATACCTCGCTATCACGGCTCCGTGCATTTCGGCGCAGTTTATCCGAAATGAAATCTCTGAAGATTTTCTGCATTTACTCTACCAAAGTCAGTTTTCAGTGGACGCCGGTGAGAGGTTCTATTAAAAATATTTCTTTAGGATGATACTTTAATTTTAACAGGCTCTTGATTTCTATAGAGTTTGAAATGGTCTGAGCGCTTTGAGTTTAGTTAAATTCTTTTCACATCATATTGAAGTGTAATCGTTTCTAATATAAAGTAGCAGTTGTGAGTCAGCACAAAATTAGCAAGAGGTTTAAATTCGCTTACAGAACTAGTTAAGATCCTTGAGATGAAAATTAGACAGATAATTACACCCACCTACCTCATTATAAGACTACAAAACGACGTTAAAAACTTAGCTGTTAGTCCGCAAAAACAAGGGGTACTTCTGAAATAACAACCTTTATAATGAATATTGCCAATTTCCAACATTATATGTAGATGCATTAATTCAAGATAGGAAGTTAGTGGCGCAATGATCCACGATTACACTAATTGTAAGACCTGCGGCAGACAGGGCAATGCTTGTTACATAAGTACTTAATAATAATTTTATATACATATATGTTATATTTCCGTAATTACCATGGAACTTTTATCTGCAATCATTTAATTCATTGTATAATTTCAATAAATGTTATTCACTGCACGTCTCATTTGGTTGAAATTAAAATATTTTCGTACTAATACCAGCGAACAGAAAGCTTCGACAATAATGGAACATTAATTAAGTGAATTTGGGGTCTGCTGATGACAATCAGCCTTGATTAACATCAATGAGCGTCCATTTAAAATACCAGATTTGGACGTTTTTCTGTGGATTATTCAACTTCTGATATGGCATAAAAAAGATATTTAACATGATCATTCTATAAAGTGATACACGGAGATAATCAAAATATTAACATTCCTACCTAACAAATGGCATGTCAGTGGCAAACATACGGTAACTATCAATAAAAATCAGTTGACAGTGGAAACAAAGAATATAATTAAATCAATATAGTGTTGCTTAAACATAACTATAATAGATGACGTTACCACCATAAAGACTTAAGAATCAAACAATCCGTAACGCTAAGTAGGTTTTGATGCGATCTCTTTTTAATTCAATTCTATTCAGTTCAGCTCTACCAATTGTCAAAGTATAATGAGAGATAAAGTAGAATACAAACGAAAAATAGACTGCTGCAGTCATCTCTGCTTACAACTCCAAAGTGAAGAATGAAGTTTGGATTATATTTATTTATGCCTCTTTACGGTTCTATACGTTATTCTAAAAAGCCAAATTATACTGGAATGCTATATGTTTTAATATAATAAAATACATATATTTCCAACATATGCGCTAAAATAGAGAAACTAAATTTAAAAATGGGAAAAATAAGGGAAGCTCTTTGTAGACTCATGCTCAATATTTATTCAGTCGTTTCTTCAATGTATAATCTGCCAATATTTTCAAGGATGAGGTGTTTTGCAATCGTATGAACTGATAAAAACTAGACATAAACATAGATGTTCTGTCCAGGGAACGGTAATCGCAGGCCCCAGCTGTTGGTCGCGGGCCGCGAGACGCAGCCCGCCCTAGCAAGTCCGCCATTATCCCAACCGGTAACAAAACAAAAGTAAAGGACCCTCCGAGGCACAAAGGGTCCTTAATCCACTCGAACCAACCGGCCCGCCCAGCGACAGTCTCATTGTGTCGATAATTTATTTATCAAGCGCCCAAGGCAAGAGAATTACACAAATCGCCTTTGAAACCATTGGCTTAAAAACAAAACGCCCAAACGAGAGAGCTTACGAAATTTCTGAACCGCCTTTTAACCGACTAACCGAGTCGCAATGTTGCCCCGACGAATAAAAGCGACCAACCTGTTAGAAAAGGCAATAATAACTGAATTTTCAGCGGAGAAGGCCGCAGCGCGGTGCTCTGAGCCTCGGGTTATATGAAAGGCCCGAAATCAACAGAAATCGGCAAATATTTGTATAGTACCAGGTCTTTAAAGTTGAGCGACCGTTGGGTTAAACAGAACGACTTTTAACATTGATCTATCCACATTAGAACATGTTATTAAAAGAGACAGCCAGTGGAAACGTTCACTGAACCTCTTTACACCACTTTACCCAGAACACTTCTACACTAGCATCACTAACATGAATAATTATTGTTTAAACGCTATAAAACATCCATAAGAGCATCACAATCCTGGAAGACAAAAAATCACTTACGACACCTACTAACTTAACAATGAATATTAAAGATTGTCGTTAAAGTAACTACGCAGATTTTAAAAAACCTATAGCTGGGCTGATACAAGGCTATTTTTTAATCCTAAAAGTTACTTTTAAAGTTCGTGCATTATTTACATTTAGAATGAGTTCACACAGTCGTAAACATAGAGTTTGATTGATGTAAGCATTATCGTTTAATACACGCCTGTTAGGGCTGCGGGGGTGAGATTAGTGCTTCCAGTGGTAAGTAAGATTATGTTCACATGTGCTTTCGTGAAGTTGCGATTATGTATGAGTACATTACGATATCGGTATAGGCGTTATTTTAATATTTAAACATGGTAATAATGAAATATTTAATATTAAGAAATTGAATTATTTATTTCGTTTCCACTGTCTTATCAAATTGTTTAGGCTCATCAACCATCCAGTCCAATCTTAAGTCATGTATGACAAACATAGATTGATCTAGAGACTATTTAAAAAAACCTAGAACATTTAAACATATACAGTAAACACAGCAATAAAGATAACAATAAATATGGTTCCTTAATATCTATACATTAATACGTGAAGCAAAGACTGCACGTCTTATTACGAAAATTTCGCGGACGGAGGAGTATAAAACTTGGTATACTTATAGTTTGTATAGAGGAGTGCAGAATGTTAAAATATATATGTGTAATATGTACTACAAGTACTTTAAATTGAATTAAATGAACCATTTATAATTTTTTTCCCATTGTCAATATCGGATATGAGACGGATTGTTGTCAATAAGTAGTCAATTTATATAAGCGTCGTCTTCGACATCAAAACCTACAACGCTCAAGCTGATTTCTTTATGATTTACGATTGAATTTCTATCGCTCCAGGACCACTAGTATAAATAAATACTACACGTACGGAATAAAATAAAATAAATCATTAACGCGATCGATGAGACTAATTCCAGAGGCGTCTTTACTAGAAATCGAATTCGCAAAATCGCACTTGCGACTGTACGCTAAGTGTATTATTACAACCTAATACGGGTGCTCGGAGCGGAGTGAATTCATGATCTACATGTATTAATCATGCCGGCACATCGGCAGCCAGTCTAAGCGGTTGACTTGAATAAAATATTACATACAATATTTCCATGCCTCAGTTACGCGTTCGTGTTAGAAGTAATTGCGATATCACTCTCTAGTAAACGGTGCTGTGCGGAAAGCGTGCGTATCGTCATATATTCCTAAGTACTGTTCACTGCTGCGACCTTTTGAACCCAATCGGGGTCTGAGGATTCTTTTAATTAATAATTTGAAGCGTATAAAAAAGTTCAAAATCCGTTTGGTTTGCCTTGCTTGCCGGAATCGGACCATCTTGACTAATAATAGGTACACGGGCGGAAATGAATATTATGCTAACATTTAGTGACTTCCAGAAATGAGACAGATAAGCGATGATTAAATGCTAAAGTTATAAAATACGAGTACCATTGGATGTTACTTAAGGCTGTACATGTTATGTTACTATGTAACATGTGACAAAATACATGGACAATTTGTCTCATTTTTCGCTGCAGTATTCAATAGTTGCACAAATGCATAATAATGTAATCGAAACTTACGTAAGTTGTTTTTACATAAAGATACTTCACAACTACCTAACGCATAACAACCGCTCTAATGGTAAATACTATCCACCAAAGATAATATCTGACAAATACAAGAAGCGAACTCTTCCACTAAAAGTTAGGAAGCAATCGCAAATGAAACGCAATTACAAAATATTCCTGGCGAGATCAGAGCGAGCAGCCGTCCTGATTGCCACTTCTGTACGAGAGCCAATTCTGGCAGCCTGCCGCCCCGCTAATGATATTTAAAGTTGTATAGCAGTGATAGCCGCCAGCGTCACGGATAACTGTATCCATTCAGGATTATTTTATTATTATTATATCACGCCAGGTCCCTCACGGGGTAGACAGAGGCAAACCTGACGTGTTTCACTTATAAGTACATTCTACACTCTGTGCATACACGCACGCCGATTTCAGAGGCTTCGATCACATTTTACTTGAATTTTTTATTGAAACAATGCTAACTTTTTAATAAACACCGAGCTATATACGTAATAATATAATCCCAACATGTTCAGATTCTAACAATGGAAACTGACGGAATTCAATTTTGATTCCAATAACAGAAAGGCCGCTGTAGAAGATGCGAGCGGCTGGAAAGAACCCGTGGTCCCCCGGTGTAGCGGAAGTTACAAGCGAAACGGTACACGAAAGCGATATAAAAAAATATTAAGTGTAAAGATATTTAATGGGAAAGGAAAATTTATATATCGTACAGCTTAATTCCGCATAGGTAACATACGCTGCTTTTGTCTGTGGTAATAACTATTCAATGGAATTTACGTTGAAGGTGCGTATTTTATAATTGTGAATGGGCCTATGAGCGAGGCTGGAACTATATCAATGAAGTTTAATAACCCTTGAAATGAACAATTAACAAAGATATTTAAAATAAAAAGCATTGCTCCGGACAGTCGTCACTTTTGGGTGAGAGGAATAAGTGGAAAATAGATATCGCTGTAGGTGTATGAACGGCGGCGGAGCGCACGTGACAGCGAAAGAAAGTCGCCGAAAGCCGACAAAACTTAAATTGGATCTCCGCGCTTACTTGGATACCCAGCAGAAGGGGCCTTTGCGTTTAATGTAAATTGGGGATCGACGCACTCATTTATACCGCGGGGAGCGCAGTTACGAGCTTTTAATTAACTCTATTCAGCAGTTCGTGAAACTGTCTCAGATTCTTGGGCGAGAATCTTACGTATCCGTTGAAATTGGATATCGTAACGTTGCTTCTGCATCGATCTCGAGTTTAATAGATTACCGGAACGAAACAAGTTTATTAAGAGCAAGAAGGAGGATTCCAAGAAATAATACAATATCTAAAACAAATTTTACAAACTTTACATTGTAACAAATTAATGTATTAATTTAAGTACACTTTGATTAAAAGTTTAGTCTGTAGGTACCGAAACAAAGTAATTGAGCAAGCTGAATCTGCACCAGTTATGAGACCAAGTTTAAAAATACGAATGAGTTCCAGTTAACCCAGCGCGTGGACACGTTGCCACTCATGACCACGAATATCATAGCATTTCACATAGAAATTACCACTGACTAAATATACACATCCGCGGCCCACAAAACATTTGTTAGCGCGTGGTCACCACACATTGGAATCACGAGATAAGTCGTCAATACGCTGTAGACATCTGTATACAAAATATATATACAGGGTTCTAGAGAGAGCAGTTGATTCCAAAATGGCCCATGCGAAGCAACACGCACCATGCACGACTAACATTATTATGTTAAACCCGGATAAAACAACCTTTGGATAAATGGCACATCGACGAAAAGGGGACATGAGCAAAAAAATATATTCTTTTTGTATAGGGAGTGACACAATTTCCCTTTCTTTTCTTTCTCACTTTCTTTTCTTTTCGAAACTTTCTTTTCTTTCTCTAGCTCCCTTTCACGTATTGAACGTTATCATCATAGCGGATATGTTAATAATGCTGAGACGTTCACTAATTACATTTCAGTTTCCCACCGGTTGCAGAGAAACATTTCATCGAGTTAATATAACTATTTCTGGGCATAAATTCCTGAGAACAATTTTTTCCCGCAATAGCAGAATGCCCGAAGCATGCTCCACCACGCCGCTGCCCCAGTTAATACAGCTATATTTACACCTTGAATGTGTTTACATTAGGCTCTGCTTAAATACAGGAAAAAAATATATGTATGCACAAAATGTTGCGACATAATTTGGTTGCATAGTAAAATTAAACTCGTACGTGACATTAAAATGTTACTCGTACGCTATGTGAGAAACACAATAACTACAAATCAAACTAAGAAAGAGTGCAATAGAAATTCATTTTAAGATTAATATGTTAAACATTTAAGGTTATAATGATCAATGTTATCGTTCTTAATATCCGTGGCAACCAGGAGCTTATATTTATCGTATTTTTGTATTAATTACCTTGGCAGAGTTTGGCGTGTTTCGCTTAAGGTATTATTACATCAAAGTGAAAGGCTTTGTCCAAAAGGTCTCAGAAAAGCGGTCAGTGCGTGCCTCGGGGGATCACGGACCTACTACCTCACATTCAACAGTCGATTCTATAGTAATAATTTATACTTAGTAACCAAAGGGGGCGTAGCTCAGATGGTAGAGCGCTCGCTTAGCATGCGAGAGGTACCGGGATCGATACCCGGCGCCTCCAATTAGATTTTTTTAAATCTTAAACCAATTCAAAAATGCTTATAAGAATTATATGAAATTTATCGGAGTTGTTTTTATTTTGTAGCGACCTTAAAATGTAATTTCTCATTACATTATTTGTATAGTATTTTGGCCCCGTCTTTACACTCGCTACTTCGCAGGTGCTTCCGGTGCAAGGTGCAGGTGCAAGTGTGAGCTTTCATCAAATCGAGCGCCCGAAAAAGTATTCCATATCTAGACTCTCAATAATAAGTACCTTCTCGTGTTGTCTTCAGATATTACCACCAGACTTCTTAATTAATTTTTGCTCAATGAGCGAACCCAAATAGATGGTAAGCAATTATTGCTTTAAAGTGAACATCATCCATAACAAGAAGCAAAGACTATTTTCAAAAAATATTTCTTATACAAATATTATTATGTTCGCTACTATTATAACGTTTACTTTCGCGGAAATGCCAAGGACGTTTGATCAGGAAGGCCCAATTTTCCCAGAATGAACAAAAATATATTTACACGCAGCCGCTCCACAAAAGCCTCACTTGACATTTGTTTGGTTCATAACCCGAAACCTTATTTTGATATCATATATTTTGTGTGATTTTTATGACTTTGTTTTAGACTTATTATTTGTGACGTTTACCACACATCTAAATCTTAATGTTTAAGTATCATTTTTGCATTACACAGCGAGGTACATTTTTTGTTAATTTCACAAAATTTACATGTTATTTACATAAATAGCTAATTTCTCTAACCATGTCATACATTTGCTTAGATTACCAATTTTTCACTCTTTTAGAAATTCACGATTGTCATTATACCTATATTATCCAACATTCGTAGCACTTCTGTAAAAAATTGTTTTATTTTTCTACACCTTTACAACTACATAATTACACTCTTGTGGGATGTCCAGTGTCAAAATTATTTTCACACTAGACTGTAGATAAACTACGAAAATTTTCTGTCGTTTCGAAATAGTTGCCTTCGAGACTCTTCTATAAAAATGAACTATAAAATGTATCTTCTTCACCAAGACGTATGTTAATTATATGCCAATGTTTATTATATTTTACATTCTTGTTGCGCATGTCTAAAAGTAATTTATGTATGAGCAGGTTGTCCCACTAACTGTCCGCAATGCATTACATGAATATCAACACCGCATCGAAAGTGAAAGGTGCGTGCTGACTACGTGTTCAATGTTACGTGCTCTGATTTTGCGTAATATTTTGAGCGTATTGAACAGCCTTCGTTCAATGTTATCGAAATATTTGTCAATTAAATCAACAGGGGGCGTAGCTCAGATGGTAGAGCGCTCGCTTAGCATGCGAGAGGTACCGGGATCGATACCCGGCGCCTCCAATCTTATTTTCTTTTTTTTTAAATTTAATTTATTGTGTATAATTTCCGTATTTCTAACGATATGCTAATTAGCAAAGACTTAGATTAAGACATACAAATTTTTGTGACCATGCCAAAACACGTTTATTTCTGCTCCTGACATAATTGTCAATCAAACAATAATTAAATACTCTAATAATGGTAATCCATTATTAGAGTTTTTAATTATGAACATTGGGCCATACTACCTTACAAGCGATTTCGTATATAAATAGCAAATCCACAATTGTGACCCAATTATATGTGACAGAAGATTCTAGACGGAAATTCTCACGAAATATTTTATCATTTACAATTAGAGCAAATAACAAACGAATACAAAAGGTGACACAGTCGTGTAAATAAACAATTGTTCACACGACCACTAACATTGTCTTATCATCTGTCAGAGCGCGGAGATCCGCGGTGACGCGTAATACAACAGCTATAGAAGAACACTAACAATAAGAGAAGATTTAACTCCCTACTTTTTGTGTCATCATCATCATCGACTGTTTTGACATTCCGTTGTTAAATATGAATTTCCACTTTTGTTTAAGTTTTACATTATAGCCGTACACGCAGTTGTTTGACGTAAATGTTTGTATTTCATTACGGACCTCAATAATTTAACAGTTCATGTTTTTTTACCTTAAACACTTTTCTTAAATAATTTATATTCATACTTATACGGAAATACTTATACTTTAATAGATTATTATCTACATTAAGCTACCAATTACTTTTAGTGAATAATAGGTACATTTTAGTTTAAAAAATCATAAAATTTTATGTGAGTACTCATCAAGTTTACACATTTGGCGCGTGACGGTAATAATAATAAACACAAATGGAAAATCGTTTCGTATGTTTTTCATTTCCATAATACATGAAATAACAACAAATTATATGGAATTCCGTGGCAATGAATCTATCTTTTTCACAACAAACAGTCGTTCGAAATTTCCAATTTCCCTGAAAACAATTAATCTGTTCAACGAAGCAAGCGAAACAAGAACTAGTTTCGTAAAATTAATACCTGTCGTGAGCGCGCATATTTCCGATCTGGGTTTTCAGGTCATAGCTATTTCGTAAATGACATAACTCTGTTATATAATCTGTGACCTTGTGCAAGAGTGTTGTACAAGATGGCGGCCGGTTCAAGTTCAAGTGTTTTCTTTTTAAACGTTCGATTTCACAAACACGTGTGGCCAGGTTTATTTATGATTTAAAATTTTAACATGTGACAATGATAATTCTATATTAACGTAATGTTAATTAATGCGTTTTATGTTTATTTGGGACACTTCGTTTATCTATGAAGTATTTTCACACGAAATTTGTTTCATATATAATAAAAACTATTGTTCATGGCATATATTTAAAATATTGGCCAACACTGCCTTAGCACCTTCGCGTAGGCCAATTAGAGGCTAAACAATAGTCCATGCATGTAACAGAATAGTCACAAATATAAAGAGTGTACTAATATTTTTTGAAAACTGATTATGTACTAACTGCTTGATATGTAGGTATGCATTACAAAGCAAACACTATTCTTTGAAATGTTTATTTTACAAATTAACATTTTAGGCCAGCTATAAAACAAACAATTATCATTATTATCAATACTTGCAATTAAAGCTGTATAAGGGCATTGCGTAAATACACATCATCATCATCGTAGTCATCATCAAAACTTTTATAACATTCTAGTGTTTAAAAACGAGTGTCCTAACAGAATGTCGTCGTCGTCGTAGTATAATAATTATTATATATTATTAATAGTCGTATAATAACTATTATATTCTAATAATCATGGCAAATATATCTTATTTACCAATCAAATATCTGTTATTTTTATTTTGCTATTTATACTCAGTAATAGCATTAATAATTTATTTAATAGCATTAAAATATTTATTCAGCAATGAATCAAAATTATTACAAGTTATTGTGTCAAGGATAAAATTGAAATTATTCTTTTAATATTCTCTAGAATACAATTATAAAATTCTAAAAACCATTATTAACTATATGCAATTATTGTCTATTATATTATGAGAAAGGTCGAAATTTGCAATTTTCCGAAATTATTTTGGAAATAGCAAATAATTTGCAACAGTAATAGCTATATAATTTGTTACCTGATTTTTTGGTCACATTTCACCACATCAGCTCATATTACAACTTTAATTTGATTGAACGCTATTTCTAGAAAATTTTTAGATCTTTAGATAGTGAATAACTGTACATATTTTTTTTTATATGTTGGACAAAACTAAAATAATTATCAAAAATTTGAATATCAAGGTTGACTGTAATCCACACATTTAAATTATTAAAGTTTCATCGCGTTTTATGAATGTCCTTTTTCTGAAATCAGAGTTGCTATAATCTGTTCAAAATACTGGCTAATTTTACAATCTTGTGTCCAATAAAGCGTTTTCTCCTCAAATATTTTCATAGTTATATATACGTTAGCGCGCAATATCACCTTGATACGAGTGACCATATTACATCACGACAACTTTACATAACGTTGGGCAGCGACACTGCACTCAATAGCCTCCATTTATATACTTGTTTACGGTTTGAGAAACGTTTTACTAAGGAGCAGTAACTGCATTTTTCTGTTTGTTATATGACAATAAATAAATCTCCGAAACTGGTGGGTCTGAAGAGAGTGATGTCTGTAGAAGAATAACGTCAGATCTGTAAGAATATTTGGCACTTTGTCCTCTCTACCTGTCCAGCTAAACGATTAAACAAATTAATAATCATCACACGCCTTTAGACTACGTGTTTTTGACAGATAATGACAAATAGAATGAGATTGCAAAAAAATATTGTATTCCCTTTTGCCTTATTCCAGCGGAATACCTGCTGCCTTGCAGCAGAAGCGACCCGCAACTGGACAGCTGCATCAAACGATCGTTCAACCACCTCCGGCCGTACCTGGCTCGAGGGTTGCCAGATCTTGGAGTGCCGCCAGTGGAGCCCCTCTTCATAGACCGTCTGGTCATGGAGAACGAAGCCGGCCCTGTAAGGGTTACAGCTGCGTTCAGCAACATCACCGTGATCGGACCTAGTAATTATACCATAACTAAGATACGGTGAGTTTTGCAAATATTGACAATAGTCGTTTGGCTGACAGGTGGAGGCAGCTCTTCGGGTGTTGCAAAAGTTCATAAACGACGATGGTTCCTAATCATGAATCGACGTTTACATGTTTGTAAACGAATGCATGCTCTGATATACACTTGGAACCGTCCACTGACTACGTCTAACTCAATTTCTTCAGTCAGATCAATTAAAGTTTAAATATTAAACAGCCATTTAAAGATCAATCTCAACATAAACTTCGACTGGATCGCTGAGCTTGGCCTTTAAAAATAAATGTAATCTTTTAAAAGCACAATATTCTTATAATAAAAAATAATAATAATAATCGACCCATTATAATTCCACTGCTGGAACATGGGTCTCCTCTCATATTGAGAAGGTTAAGGCCATAGTCCACCACGCTGGCCAAGTGCGGGTTGGCAGACTTCACACACCTTAGAAAATATTTTTTTTTT
>DWEC01001816.1:0-12650 GCA_018245735.1 Microceris miodesmiata | reverse complement strand
CTGAACATATTGAATAAATATAAAAAAACATATTCTTATGCCTTATTTGAATAACAAAGTAAAGAATACTACGATAAAAAAAACATTTCATTCATTACTTTTGTTGAAGATATGAAATCGTAGCATACATATTTAAAATTAATGAAAATTTACTTTATACAAATTACTATGAGTATTTAAAGTACAGCCTAGTTATATATGGACTGTTTGTCTTTTTCTTAAAAATTTACATGAACGAAATAAAATTTTATAGTACAGTTATGATGCCACCTGTCGAGCGTCGAGCGGAAAATCGTGTGACTGACAGGTCGGTAAACAAAAAGGTAACGTGCAGCGCAAGTGACTTGCATTTCTGGTTTTCTTTTTAACGACAACATTGTGAACAACGTAGTTTTGCATTTGAAAACTGGTTCAACGTGTTATTTATTGAATTTAAATAAGGAAAAATACTTGGATCAAACTGGCTGTTGAGTGAATATTATCATCATCGGCCTGTCTCAGTCCACTGCTGCACATGATGAGCACAGCCTTGACAGCTTTGGTCCATATTTCCCACGGTGTGCTTGCGGGTTTACGCAGTCACGAATAATTAATATCAGTCCCAATATATGTATAGATAACACAACATTACAGTGGCCCTACCGCCGACCGAGGGGCGTTCGACGGCGGAGCCCGATTTAATTCCATTATTTACAAATTGTGAATCAATTTTAATCCCCTTTGATCTCTTAATGGCTTCAGTTTTCGGCGCTTTGTGCGTCAACGAACTATTTAGTGTTGACACGTGTCACGGTCCGGGGGCTATTGTTGATGCCCGTTTATGTGGTCAGATGAGCCACATGGTTTATTAACTTTATTACCATAAAAATTCAAGGTTATATATATTTTTTATTTAGTATAAGCCAGCACTTGCTCACAGTCTATTATTCTATGTTGTAAAATGGAAAACAAACATCGAGAACAAGTGACCGGTACGACTAACAAATCATTTTTTTCTAATATCTAAGTATTAACAATTATCACAAATAAAATGTGGGTAGGTAAGTAAAATATAAAACATCATATTTTTCATTTATATACACACATATAATTTACAAGAGAGGACATTATTTACCTCATACAGCACATATAATCTGAAATAAAAATAGTCAAATATACATAACCTACATAGAATCAAAAGCGCAAAGCACAACTCTGCGCTGTACACAAATCCTACCCAAATATTCATAAACTCGATTACAAAACAAAAAAAAAGATCTCAATCCGCCCGATGTTTGCAAAAATCCTAATGCATCGGCAACGCCGCAGCCGAACCCGCTATATCCGCGTTGAATAACAATGAGGTCAAATTGGAACCGCGCGAGCCAGGAGGTCTCCACGCGTTTACAAAATACAAGCGCGATGGTAAATATATTGTGCATGGCGTTTTCAAGTGGTATATATATTATATAACTAAACTACGAAACTTAAAAAACAATTTGATATTAGTCATGTAGGTACGACTATCTATGGGCTGCTATGACCACTGGATATCCGTGAATATATTATTTTGTACGAGTCTCGTTTCGATAAAAAAAATTATCCACCGGATATAAAAAAATAATCAACGTCTCCAACGATTCCCTTTAAATATGTTACATCCGTTATGAGTAACTAGTTTCAAATTAAAGTTACTATATTATTATGATCGTATTATTTTATCTTTTTCAAATTTTGGATACCACATATCTATATAGAACGTGTTCTGTATTTAATGATGGCTAATAAAATTAATGAGCCTCAACGAATGTTTGAATGTACGTTCGCTTGTAAATTTTTAATTAACTGACAGCTAATATAGACACGTAAACAAAAAATCAACACATTAAATACAAACATATATGGAGTGAGCCAATTTTGGAGTAGATATATAAAAACTGCAATGCATTTATAATACAGCAAAAACCGCTTATGAAATAAATGTGTTACAGTAATAAGGTCAGGAGACAGCCGCACGAGGGTCTTTTTCACAAGCATTCTTTCTATCCTTGTACGTAGATGTAAAACTGAATATAATCGGATTACGGCTTGCTTGAATACATTCAAAAAACCGTAAAAAATATTTTTTTTTTTTTACGGCTTGCTTGTATACATTCAAAAAACCTAGTCCTCTTGTTATTCGTTTAATGTCTTCATTGATCCCGTAAACCCGATATGAAGTAGAGATATCCGCATTGTAATAAGTCAGTCAAAATTAAATCCACACGAGTCTCCTGCCCGATGCTAGTACGAGTGGGGCCAAATGTGATTGTTTTCAATTTTATACAAGATCGAAATCATACATCGATAAAAAATCTTACGTCAACAGTGGAATCTCCAAAGGTCCATAGGCGATGATTCCTTATGGTAATTTAATGATTCCTTATGGTAATTTTAGTAAAAAAAAATAATAAAAAAATAAAAAAAATTAATTTGGCTTGAGAAAAAAAAAATTGCGAAAAACAAATAAGTTCCAGATGAACAAAACAGAATAAGCCTTATCTCACTTTTAATAATAATGAATATATTTACCGTTTAACTTCCTCGTTGTCTTTCTCTTTTTTATTCCCACAACAGGGCAGGTGTCTAATACTGATACAATGTCGGCCGGATAAAGAGGGGTAGAATTAGGGTTGAAAGCAAATATATTAAATCCAATAATGGACACCCTATGCGCCTTTATCCGTGCCCACCCTATTCAAAACAAGATTGTAAAGTCGATGAAAAGTCTAATGACACTTGACACGTCCCGCTAATGATGCTGTTTCATTGCATTAGAAAAAAGTATATCATGTTTTAATAGTGTGCATATCGTATAAGCAGTACATTTATTTACTTTTGCACGCTACTTCCCTACTTTTCTATATTTACATTGCTACACAATGTATCATCATCATCATCATCATCATCAGCCTATAGCTGTCCATTGCTGAACATAGGCCTCCCCCGCGTACATGTGTGTGTAGGCCTATGTACACAATGTATACAAACCCTAAATTCTTATTATTATCTTATTATTTCTTATTATTTCTTAAACTATAAAGAATTGCTTAAAGCTCGCGTCATAACATTAAACATGTCCAATTTTAATCGACAGATAAGTGTGATAAACGGAAGAATTTTGTACTGACTCGTGTAAGATGGCAAGCTCGGAAATAATTAATCGTAACATCACCATTTTCCAATTAAAAAGCGAGCGGGAATTCCGTGAACGTTACAAAACTAAAATTATATAGTGCGCCCGAAATGACTGTCGGCCGTCTGCGAATCCGGTCGAAGCAACAAAAAAATAATCACTACCGATACCGAAGTATGGCAGATATTTGCGCCGACACGCACGCCCAGCTGAGCGGCCCCTTTATTTGACAGCGAATTAATAATTGCCACCGAAACCGGAACGACTCAACGCGTCCCCGCAAGGAATCGACGTCGACTTTATAATGAAAGCGATAAAGTCTAAGGTGAACGTTTACGACTGTACACGTACGCTCGCGTGCAATTTTAATCCTTACACACGGCTACATTGAAGCGCAAATCGCGCGACCGTATTAAGTTAATAGGATGTAATTTATCCGGGTTGAAACGCAACGTTGCCACTCTTGGTGCGGGTGGGAGGGGGCAGGAGGGGGGGAAAGAGACGGTGGTGTTTGGTCGCCGGCGACGGATAAAGACGAACATGTTTTTACAGTTTCGCGTCGTAGTCATTAGTCGACGGGCAGGCGCTAGGCAGCGCGCGGACGCCACCGGCGTCGTATTGTGGCGGCGGGCCACGATCGACAAACGTCGTAAGAGTCGTTTCTCATTAATTTTCAGGAAGACGTGAAATATCCTCTCGTTGCTCGCCCCTCGCTAAATAGCTTTCAGCTTGTTTCACGCTCTCCGAACGATCGTTGTGACAACGCTATTGCGTTGGAAATCGCCATTGTTTTCACGTAGCCCCGTATTTGAGCAATTGATTTATTGGACACTTCATAGCGCCATTTGTAACGAAAGATTACTTTGAAAAATGTTTTCATCGATTAGATATGTATGTATTGTTTTTATTAGGACTAATATTTCCAACAGCACGATGCAAAAAGATAAATTTGATTACAATGAAACCTATTTAAAGATAATGTACCTGTGTACTACACATACAAATTATTTATCCGAGTTGGTTACAACACTATCTCCGAGAAATGAATGTTTCGTACAACACTTCCGGTTTCTAGCAAAACCGTCATGACCGTCACCTTTCATGCAGTCTACACAACCATACTTCATATTCAAAAACAATTGCAAATTAACTTTTTAATGTATAATTATGAACAATGGATTTCCGCCATACAACGCCTGAAGCAACAATAATTAATTTTTAAAGGATTTTCATTACGATGCATTCAAAACATTTTTATGCCGGTTCCATAGTTTTTGGGTGCTTGTATTTTCAAGTAGTTTTAATTGTAGATACATATTTAACAAGAAACATAGGTAGTTCCAATGTATTATAGATACACAAAAACACACAATTACAAAACAATACATTAAAAATATTACAATAATTAATCATTATTGTACACGAAAAAGATACAACACAGAGAGTAGGCGTACCTACTGATTTTTGAAAGCACACAAAGAGCGATCTTTTCGCTAACAAGTGATCTCTAGCAGACCACCTGGTGCAAATTACATACATTTAGTCGTCGGCATATTAAGAATATAACTATTTTAACATCACTGCAAACGTAACAGCTGCAAAAACGTATAATCATCCGTAATAATAATAATTATATATGCAAATGTAAGCTTCAGTTTATTTGATGCTCACGTTTAAACTGGCACAGTAAATTTATAATGTAAATTGATAATATTCCCAAAATATAGCAGATGTGGAAGTCTAAGTGGGATTATGAGAATATTTTTAATGATATTATATTATATTTGATATAACCAATTCGCAACGCTGTCTAATATAATCGAAAAACCGACCCACAGTGGTACCTACTTGGCATTGCCAGCATGAATATGTGCATTAATAAATTAAAGGAAATAATGTTCAATTTATTTACATTTAAAATGACGTAATTCATTATGTTAAAGTATTTCACACGCCAAATTAAAAATGCTATTAATGAAAAGAATAATCATTTAATTATAAAAGGTATTTTATGATGCACACATTCAAACGAGTTCTCACACTTGCACATACTCTTTTGGACTTTTGTTTGTCTGCCTGAATTTCAGCTTCTCCACTTCAAGAGCCCACGGTTCGAACGTCTGGGGAAGACCACTTACTAGGTTATGTGCGATTTTAAGATGATATATCACCGACTGTAGCGTTAAAGGTTCTCCGTATATCTCCAAGGCGTGTGAAGTGTACCAACGCTCGATACCATAGTGCGGTAGACTGCGACCTTATATCTTCTAGATTTGAAGAGACCATGTCCAACATTGAAACGATAATGGGTTTGATGATGAGATCATTTTCCAAGCAAGCAGCATATTGCAAGCAGCTGTTTAAAGAGGAACTCACGTCTAAGGTTAAAATGCATTCGACGTTCATTGGAGATCTTGACCTCCTCTTTCAATGACTGGACGAATGCAACGACTAACCCGTCGATTATTTCGTATAAACTTAATGTATTACAGTATTTGTGTGCACATGCTCTTAGAATTGTGTATGCAAATACATACACAACAAAAATAAATATTTCCCTATCATTTAAAACTTAAATATTGTTCTAATCATAAGTCAAGCAGCAATTCTGTAACTGTTTATATAGCAAAACCAATAAAAAACAAATAATTGAGAAGAAAAGATTAAAAAGAACTTTTTATGATATGTTAAAACCCTCTGGCAATGTTTCTGGATAAAGATACAATATTTGAAAATACATAATAGAAAACCGAACATGTTTTAACATGTATTGCATCATAACTCTATGAACCTATTATTAATTTTTATTACTACTTGCACTAGTGACTAATAAAAATATCTAATAAAACAATATTCGTCATCATCGATCAGAATATAAGGGTATCCACGCTGGATTCTTACAAGGAAGCACACCTACTTAATACTGTCACCTACTTAATACTTGATAATACTGTCAATGATAAATTTGAACTCGACAACAAAATAAAATCGATTAAAATGTATATGTATGTATATCGCAACAAACAATTTCACGATAACTTTAAACAAAAAATATGCAATTACAATATGCAATTACAAATTGCAAATATTAAAATGGCATTATTTATTATTTATAAGATATAAAAACATTTCAGTGAAACTGAAGTATTTTAAAAAACCTTTGGAATAACTAAACACGAAAACTTCAATTAAAGACACTAGTTGAATTAGTTCGCAATAAATTAAATAAGTTCCAATACGATCTAACGAGACTGAGGCAATCAGCCAGTGTTTTCACGAAACTTTTGAGATATGTTATCATAGGGAAACTGTTCTCATAAAAGCAGAATAATCCCGGCTCAAAAAAGATCTATTAAAGACTATGATTATACATGAGGTATATCTCAAATCACATGAGCTTTTTTCTGAAGCTCAAGATATTGTCACTTCCATCAATGTAAAGTTACTTGAGAAAGATGTCAATTTTTTCGACGAAACACAAAACTATTTGAAATACCTAAAAAATTATACCGCACAAAAACAGCGCGGTCAAAGAACACGACTTGACAGCGAGCCGCTCGATCCTTTGTTCGAGCGATACACGTACGGAATGTGTGTCTAAATTCGTAATAAATTATTCGATGAGATAAAAAAAACTGGCCAATAACTTATTTAAATATAAATTGAAGAAGTATTTGATAAAATGGTTTTTAAATACAAATGAATATATACCTATCAACACTCATATCACGACTCACAGAGCTAATCGAATAATTGATATTTGCTTCCTACGCTATTGTTAGCACAATATTCTGTATAATTATAATATCCCACTATATTATATACTGAATTCGATATATTTAATATATAATTGTTAGCTTTGTTTAAACCCATCTGATATTGTATGCGAAGAACTGAAGATCGAGCTCAATGGCGTGCTACTGGAGAGCCGTACGTGCAGCAGTGGACGGGAGTAGGCTGATGATGATGATATTATATTTCTATTTGTCCGTGACTTCGTTACAGCGCAATAATAAATAATTCCGAGATAGTTGAAGAGAAAACTTCTTTAGCTGCGTTGATTTTTTCTCTCATATCTGACTATAATAGGGGCTGATACAAAAATAGATATCGATTAACCTGTGATCAAAGTATCTCCATGCCGACAAAACTGCTTCAACGGTTCTAATTCCTAATAGAATAAACTGACGGATGTATTAATATACAAACAGACAGGCCAGATTACATATGTAATATAATATAATATACAATACAAATGTCTTTATTAATCATTGGAGATTGAAGTCCTATTCCCTTCAAAAAAATTATATAAAATATCATATATTATGTGCGAACAAAACTAATTATAGATACAATATTTTATACACATACCTATATGTATGATGCGTTCACTTAATACTCATTAGTCTACATGTCAGGATGCATATTTTTGAAATAGTATATGTATAAATACTCAGTGCGCTAATGTTACTTAAAAGCACTACTGACATTTTAAAATTAAAATGTATGCAAATAATCGAATTCAAGTTAAGGATCTCAATGATTGATCACCGGCCTACTAATCTCGGGCCTTGGACGGCGCCCGGACGTTTAGTATTCACGTTTCGACCTAAAATTTAGATAATATCATGTCCTTAATATCGATTGGGTCAATCCAGATCCTCCTCAGTACTAGTAATAGTATCAGTACAGTGTCCTATATCCAACTGTTTTGGTATGGCCTCTATGTCTTCATTAGTTTCTTTCTCTTAGATGTCATCTCGACATTCATTCTCTTTCATCCTTATATCTACATATCATCTTTTACGCAACCAACGAATCCTCTCTTTGTCTTCATTTCATCCCGCATACTGAGATTCGTATGAAAAGTATTCTTGAATTATTGAACTTCGCATTGACACAAATAACATGGTGTTTATAACAATGTACACGCAAAGGAGTCTCCTTTCTGAAATAGCTGGTCAATCTGCTCACTGAAGCTCAAAAACATCATTACTCATTATTAAAAATTACTGATCTCCTATGAAAGAGGAGATTTAAATCAAAATAACGAACACGTTAATTAAAATGATTATCTATTAGTTTTCTCGTTTGTATACGCACAATAGATCTTAAGGGATAGATATATTTATCACTTTGTGCTCTCCGCTTACCCCGAAAGGTAGTTGGCGTGATGATATAATAACAATAGTAACTGTTTGCAGTATCTGATATACACATCGCACAAAATCACACATCTCGTTTACACTTTATACAATATAACAAAGAACACACCGTGTGTACGCGACACAAAAGCTGGTGTATCACGCGAAGATGTATTAAAAAGTTAGTCCCCAATTTGGAGAAGCAGATGAGCGGAGTTCCGAAGCGAAATTCCACAATTAACAATTCATTGCGATATCTAACGAAACGCCGCGCCAGAAGCGCGCTTAATTTGACGAGAGGCGGATTGACTCCCGGCATTGCTCGTGCTTCATATATTTGATGTTGACGGCGAGCCTTTTGATTTTTCGCTTTATGCTTTCTTTTAAATTTGAACCGAATGTTTCTTGCTCTTAGAACAACGAAACCGGGAGTAGTTGGTCTCTAACTGCCTTTAGTTTCAAAGCTGACCGCATGCGACTCCGCCTCAAGGCTAATGAGCTTTTTAATAGTGACTAATGTAATACTTGGAGGACTCCTCATTTACTTTGGAAAAGACTGGTAATGAACGCGTGAACTCTTAGTGGACTATAATGGATTACACTCTTTCTCTAGTACGACTCCCACCTCTAGTAGATTACATAGCATTCATCTAACCAATCGTATCGTTCAGATCATTACACAAATTAGTTTTAATACTTACTGCAATACAATGTTTTGCATTGTTCACGACAATCAACACAATTTCGATAAACAGTCATGTAACTGAAGTTTTATGTTTATATAATAGAGAACATTAAAATGAACCATGACCCGAGCGAACAAATTATAATAACGTCAGCTGCAATCAGTTAAAAGATCTGACTAAAAAGTTGTGTAAAGGATACAACAGTAGGCAGGCTCGGCACACCAAACCATTGGGCCGGTGTAAGCGTTAATGAGTCGGCGATACTGTGTCTCTGAAAGAGTAAAATATTATAGTTGTATTTTTAAAGGATTAATACATTGATTAGCCGACATGTAAACATCTATCATTTGTATTACAACTAGTATTTGAAAACAAAAACTGCCACAGAATTATGTACCTATATTACATTTGTGTGTTGTGTTGCCAGTAAAATATAATTTTGTTTAATAATATATTATGTTATGCTGCAACACTCTCGAGACATGGTGGCTTCATCAAATGGTATCTAGGACAGAATTTAAGTTTAATCTTTTTAAATACTATCAAGTTCTAACTATTTACAAAAATGCTATACAGTAACACAATTAATTGTCTATTGTCATTTATTTACTCAAACATTGGAATTATTATCTATGTGCAGCAATAAACTGTTTATAGTAAAAGATTGTATTGCAAAGTGAATTTATGCTGAAAAGCTAAATTACAATATTTACCTGGTCTCTTGCCATAGTTGGTGGTAAGGCTAGTGCATGCCCCCGTAAATGTAAATGTAAGTGCCTCTTCTTGCATATCGCCGAGAGTTCCGTCAGCGGCAGTCCCATGCCCAGCGGTGGAGCGCCCACTTCGCCCAACACTAGTAGCGGTATCCTATCTAAGTTCACGTCCTCTTCACACAGTCTTTCTAATGCGTCTAAATCCATGTGTCTATCTGAAAAAGTTGAAATTGTGTTATTTGACATATAGAATTTAATAATTTTCTTCAACTAATTATGTCTCCTTAACATGAAATTGACTCTTTACCAAGAATCTTTAAGAGTGGTGGGCACTTAGACAAGTACATGGAGTAATTAATACTACATTGGGTCAAACACCACTCAATTACCCCACAGTGTGTATGCTAGCAATTATGTTTTATAGGAGATGATCAAAACATTTGTAATGCAACTACTATTCAATTTGTCGCTAAATATTTTAGAGCTATCTGACCTTGCTGCCAATCTTTTGGGCCAGTTGAAAAATATTTAATCAATGGGTCAGTTACAATCGGCAATATTGTAATATGGATAGTACAATGTAAGATGTAGAATTGAACTCCATAATGAGTACTCACTGGTGGGATGAACAGGAACTGGCCGGACACAGTCAAGTGGCAGACCAAGTTGTCTGCACAAGTGCTGGACTACCCCAAGTGGACTTGCCACACAACTGTATATTGATGGTAGTCGATTTACAAATGCTAGTGCTGTAAATTAAAGTAGAAAATCATGGACATTTTGTGATAATATTTATCAGGGAATAGAGATTATACAAGACATAGCAGGACAATTTAAACTAAGGCTTTGTAAGGTTTTCTAAGCGAGCGAGGCACTAATAGCAATCTGGTTACTTTGAAATGACTTACTGATGAATGTGTCCAATACTCACATCCATCTTCCAAGTATCTTGGATACCTGTGGTACAGAAGCATTCTTGTCACACGAACAAGACCTTCCAATTGTTCTTGATGGTAAAATGCACTGTAGTCTGTAGTTAACCTAGAAATTAATTTTATTACCCATTAGAGGAGGCCTATGTCCAGCAGCGGACATGTAGAAGCTGACAATGACCATCTTTAAAGGGTTGTGACTGTATTGTGACTATTTTGTTTGTCAAATAGCTGCAAGTGGGATTGCTAAGTGTGTGGTTTTGTGTCTGATTCCCACGTCAACTATTATTGGGTTTTTTAAAAAGAAATTCCTAGTATTAGCTTAGAATTTGCATTTGTGCATCGTGTATGGCAGTAGTCCCCCCCACCCTATTCCTTGGGTTGTAAAAATAACTGGTGAAATATGGAATAATATTACTTCCCTCTGCATACTCCTTCAGGGAGATATAGGTGAGATGTTATGTAATAAGGGTCGTAATAGAGCCTTCTTTAATATATACATATGTACGAGTTCTGATACACAACAAACATTTTACAACTATTAAAAAAAAACTTATTTCAAATAATATGTTTTTACAAGAAAACAAAATTAAGGCTACATGTTTAGTTCTTTATAAAGAGATTATTTAATATATTACTGTGTTTAACTGTATACAACTGTATATTATAATTACATATGTGCATTTCTTACTTTTGATAAAAGTGTGTGTTTTTTATTGATTGAGGTGTATTATAAATTGTAATCCTCATTGTACTATTGTGATATGTGACTCAGTTTCGGGTAACAGTTTTATGTACATGATACAAGTGAAAATAAAATAAGATTTGATATGATATATTTGTAACATAGTGGAGATTTGTTTAACCAGCCATCAGTTATACAGACTTGTGAATATCCGAGCTACCAATCCCAATTCAATAACTTTGATAAAATTTGTAGTATTTTTGTAGTTTAAATGAATATGTCATCCCTGAATTTTTTTTTAATAACCAATGATTTTTCAATTAGTCCTGTTAGCCAAGTCTCTACTATACTCTCTGTATATTCACTATTCTCATTAAAATGCCTTAATATTGCAATAGAAATATGATTATTTGAAAATGCTTTGCATCTTTGAACATTGTCCTAAGGTGATCTTCAATATACATCTGCTACAGTAGTGACATGCTGTTTCCTAATCACAACTGAGATTATTACCACATGCCAGACAGGAAGGATAATATATGTTTTATTGTTACATACTTCATTATATGCATGAATGAACTTGGTGCTCTCAGCCTACCCAGTAAGGTGCCTGGTGTGATACTATAGTAATACCTGTTATCTATGGGAATTCTAAAATTGTACAGATTTATGTGAAAAATATGTGTTAAGTACTTCATGGTGCTGTTATCAAATGCCCTTGAGTTTTAATTGAAAATGGATAAGATTAAAGGCCATAGGCATGGCTGTTGTACAAATGAAAAGCAACATTTTTATATCAAGTTTTGACTACTGGTTTACAATTCAGTCTCTTACTCCATAGGTCCTGGGTTAAAATCTATGGTGTGCAAAAAATTGTATTAAGCCTAAACATTATTTGCCATAACAGTGAAGGAAAACATAATGAGGAAAACTGCATACTATAGTTTAGAAAATAAATTTGTAAGGGAATCCGAAGACTGCCAATCAGCACATGGCCAGCTCTCAGATTATGTTCTTAATCCTCTCCTTCTAAGATCAGACCTGTACTGAGCAGTGAAACAATAAAGGTTGGAAATAAAATATTATGAGCCTTCCATATATGAATGTTTCTAACCACATCATATAGGTCTCTCTCATATAGGTCTCACAAATTAGGAAATTTATAAGGGGGTTATGGGTGTAAATGGTTATTCATTTATAATTATATTTCCTCCTTAATGTTGTCTCTTGTAGAACCATACATTTGTGACTAGAGTGTAATATTTAAAAATATTATGTAACTTCATTCCTGTAATCCCCGAAGAGGTAGGCAGTGGAATGCAAAACACTTCCAAGT
>DWEC01001815.1:0-12652 GCA_018245735.1 Microceris miodesmiata | reverse complement strand
AGGGCCTTCCGATTGGCAGTCGCGCTTGCAATCACTCCACCAACGAAGCAGTCAACGAGTGTCAAGTTGATACTTGCCACTTGAAGGGTTTAGATTTCAGTTTAATTTAATTAGTGTATAATAAAACTCGTTAATGTTATAAATTTTATTTATGTAGTAGCAATTTAAAAATTGGATACAGCGCTGACCAAATCTGATGCCTAGCATCATCATCCTCCAGTCAATCTTGAGTGACGGTGAAATTGTTAAATAAATAATATAAGTATATAACTAACTAAATACATATTTGCCTCTTATTTATTAAAAAAATATGACCCTACTTTCTATCCTATCCTACTAATATTATAAATGCGAAAGTTTGTGAGTATGAAGGTATGTTCGTTACATTTTCACCAAAAAACTACTCAACGAATTTGGATGACACTTTACAGTAATATAGGTTATACATCAGAATAACATATAGGCTACAACTTGTAATGATTTAATGTAGTTTTGGTTGTAATATAACGATACATGTCAATTAAGTTGGTAAAAATCTAGCCTTTGACAGCTATCTTGGCGTACGCTGCCTAAACCATTGGAGTTACACAAAGATGAAGGACCGTGGGATTGTTTGTCTTGAATAGTTCTAAATAAAAGTCCACGACAGCAAATATCTCTACCTTTTATGTGGAAGCCACTATGACCGAAATTTTGAACCATCAATTAAAATAAATTATATACTATTTTACAATGTACATTTTGGTATATTTATTAAACTCTGATTAAAACCAATACATATGTCGCTTTAAGTCATGTAGATAAACTTTGTCTTTCACACTAAGTAATTTAGCCGAACAAGTTATACGGTTAGAAAATATAAAAATTCGACGCGAGCGAAGCCGCGAGCAAAAGCTAGTATCATATAATATACACATCACCGCAAATTTATTAATTTGCTTAATTTGATCTTGAAAAGTTTTGAGCCTATTATCATCAGTAGATACTTTGGAGAAATGTATCAAGTTTCATACTCTAATTTGCCTCACAAGCTCATTAGTGTCAACTAATGAGGTGGTACGTTGTACGACCTGAAAGCTACCATCAGTCTCAATTCCGACTCTACATTACATTTTCGCAAAACGACATATATTATAGAGTTGGCAAATTGAATTTACCTAATGTATTTCATTACATAAAAGCAATTTTTTTTAAAAGCTAACCAATAAAAATGGCAGATACGAGCGATAAAATCGATTAAGTGCTTGCAAACGCACCTGTCGATTGGGAGGTCCTGGGTTTAACTCCTGGATTTTCTAGCAGAAATTTCTAGCAGTGGTTCAGAGTTCGGATCTGTAGCTGGTGTATGGCAATATGGCAATATACGCTCACCACGTATTCCACTGTGAGACGTAAACGTAACTGTTGATACGTTGGAGTGTACTACATTCCCCTGCCTACCCTTTCGGGGATTATAAGCGTGAAGATACGTTTATAACATTAAAACGTGTCTATAAAACACTGCGAACCAATAGCAGAATCTAATCAGAAGTCCTATAAGTAATTGATGCTTCCATAAAGTTTGATACCCTAGCAGGAAACCAAGGGTTGAATCCAACATTGGCCTTAAGCAAGTTTCATAGTAAAGTAGTTCCTTAAATAAATATTTCACCTATGTCAAAGGCAATACCGTTTTCAAATCATAATTCCATAAAAGAAGTAGACGTTTTCCGAAAAGGATTTTTTGGTTTGTCATCTTATGTCATAATATTGTCTGATGGGGGCGTCACAGGTCTCCGAAACTAGCGAGCATGAAGAAAGAGATAGATGGATATACAAGAGGTACGACAGGTCTGTAACGATAAAGATTTTTGACATTCGGTGCTCTCTGTCTACCCTGTCTTAATTTTAGTCCACTTTGCAAAGCGTTTTGTCATAGTGAATGTTATTTTGGGTACCTACTTGAACAATGTAGATCGCGAAGCGTCACGAACTCATTATAAAGGCAGGCGAATTGGGTCAAAGAACAACGAACAGCTGACGTATAGAAAGAAGAATAGACTAGGAGAGAAGGACTAGGAGAAGAGAATAGAATAGAGGAATACAGATACGTTTTAAGCATGTTCTTACAGAAACAATAAAAAAGTGCATGTTCATTGCACGTTGCCTTCAAATATTTCTACAGATTATAAAAACAATAAAAGTAATATCTTAGAGGAATTTCGCAGACCGCAATCTAATTCCAATTTAAGCTAAGCCTTTGCTATGATAACAAGACAAGAAACTATGTACCTGCATTTTGTAAATGAATATTAGCATACGTGGTTATCAGTCAAATATTGGAGCTCTGTCTAACATTTCTACCCTTGTTATTGCTATGATACTAAGTAACGAGACATCTATTTCAAAATGTCTTTGTACCATACGATTTATATATAAAAAGTAAATTTCAAGCAAATGAGACATAAAAGTGAAGTGTTTAAGGTCAGCATTGAAAGTTTTCGTTCAGTCATTCGTTCATAGAAATTGAAAGTGATGAACGTGTTGCACGGGAGTGAGTACGTCATACAACTAAAACGACACGATCCGTTAGATCAGCAACAATGCTAGAACTATATTCGGTACATAGTTAACATTGTTGTATAACATAAAATATTTGTCCCTATAATCAGAGACCCTAAATTAGAAGCGTCTAAGCACACCCTATCCCCGAACTGCGGTATAAACCCAAAACTTTAACACTTAGAATCGCTATATTTGCAGAATGTACCTCATAACTTCAGCAAATACCAATACTAGTCCTTTACCGCAAAGGTTACTGGTAAATTAAAGAAACTTTCCATACCGTCCAAAATATCCGTTTGAATGGATCAACAAATTTTTGTTCGATAATCTCTCTAAATTTTGCTAGGGTTTTGTTCTCGGAAACACGATAGCTTATACGCAAATGAATTTGAATATTCAAATACCAAGCCTGTAATATTTAAAAAGAAATATACGAGTATTTAAAAGCTTCGTTAAACATTTTTATGGATTATCTGTGGTAAATTTAGAATATTCGGTTATGAATCCTTTAATTTATTGCGGAGTTTCTAAAAATAATTAGCCTAATTGCTAATTTAAAGTATGTTAAATGTCAAATCTAAAGGAGATTAGATATTTAGAAAATTCAAATAAGGTTCTGGAGCAAATTAGACATAATTGACAATCCAATATGTTATCTCATTAGTTTTTTGGTCCTCAATTTTTTTAAGAAATTTTCATTAACAGCTTTCATAGTTAGCTGTGCAAGAATTTTAATTAGGTGGAATGTTTTCGATAGGGCTTCTTCTAAATTAGGATATTACGAAACAAGAGTTTTGGAAGTTTTAAACGTTTTTTCGGACAGGTATCAAATATTCACGGGTGATATTGGAGGAACGTCTTGTGGTCCAAAAATTAGATATAAATTAAATATTATTAAGTCAATTACCAAAATACTATTTAACAAACTATTGAGTTAAATAATTACGCGGGATGCTGCTGGATTGTGAATTTACAGGACCAGAAGAAGTGGCGCCGATTAGTAGACATCCAAAGACAGATGATGATGATGATAATGATGATGATGAATTACACGTATAAAATACAACATCACTATTAAAATCAAATATTTTTTTTATGGTGAGTTAAAGCAACAACAGCTTAAAAATTTATTCATGAGGTCTACTAACTATCCTTCATGAAATATAAATTGGCGCGATATTTTTTTTAAAACATAACTCAATTTCTCTTTCAAAGCTCTTCAATTCCCAGAACAATGACCTCTGGGCTCTCACCTCCTGGAGTTAGTTAGTCGTAATTAAAACGAAACGAAAAAATTAACGTCACAAATTTCCTCGGAGAAATAGGCCTTTCAAATTTACTAAAGGACCTCAAACAGGATAATATAAAATGTAAAAGCGGCTACTTCATGTTTAAATGTAACAAATTTGTACGTACCTATATACCCAAATTATACAAAATAATATAACAATACGCCTGTATTTCCCTGAATGGGTAGGCGGAGTAGTAAAATACTCTCACCACCAGTTAAATAAGACGAAAAACAAAGCTATTATTAAAACAAAGCTATTATTGTACAACATATTAGTTAGGTGGCCAACGGCTTAGAACAGCTGAAAACGCTGAATCTAATACATTGAAGCGTTGATCAAACCACCGTTTTGTATTGTAAGTGCTAAGATAGAATTTTTAGGGGTAAATAAGAGAAGAAAATCTGTATGAAATTTGGTAATTTTAAAGGTTACAAATATATCTTTATAGAGAAATGGTTGGAAAGAAAAAAATATGCACATACGTACGTAACATCACGGCTGTAATCCCCGAAGAGCTAGGTAGAGGAGTGTAGTACACTCCCACGTTTCACCAGTTACGTTCACGTCCCATGGAATAGGTAGGTGGTGAATAGTAAGCCATGCTGAAGAAACCGGACAGATATACGAATAATATATAATATATTTGTATAAGTTTTTCCCCTAGGAGTGCTCCTCTGCTTTATCATTGCAATTTCGCAAACATCTGTCTTGATTAGGCCTTTTCACAAAGACGATTTCATGATTGATGACATTTTACATGTGCGATTAAAGTACCAAGGCTTGATTGCTTAAATTTCCGTACGAAAATCAAAAACATAAAAGGCTAGATCAGAAAATGACGTCATTAAACAATTTCGATCCACGACGAAATCCGTTTCCAATAGACAACGATAAACAACTTCATAATGTTTAATATAAAATATATTTCTGTACTGTGTGGCATATTAACCTACATTATTATCAGATGGCCTGTCAATGAGGTGAAATCATTCAATTTCATTAACGAACCAATCAATCGTGACAAAAGAGGCGCGCATTTATTTAAATGGCTTTATTAATCTTTCATCAGATAACCTATGAATTATTAATCAGAGCCAAATCAACTTTATGTCAATCAAATTTAATGAGTTGGCACATGGAACAATAACAAAACGACGACCAAACAGATTCAAAATGCGAATTTTGATGGATGCAGATACTGAAGATGACTAAGACTTGCCGATCCTGGCCAACTAGGCCAGTATAGTGACTGATGGATCTTGGGTGGGGCCGCATATATGAAGAGGGTGATGAATGTACCAAATACACGTGAGGTCAGGATACAAATATTAAACACTTGGTGCTCTCTGCCTACCTCCATAAAAACTTAGCTTGACGATACAATAATATCAGTAATTTTACAATTCGTAGCCACAGTCTAAAGCATTGGAGCAAAGTTATTGAAGTAAATGTTATTAAAATTTAATTCATCGTCTACAATAAGTCTAACATTTCGTATTATAGAATATTATTAATGCATATTGAAATTTCCTCTCGATATTTGTAACAGTCTAACAATTTACAGATCGATCAACAAACGGAATTAAGAACATACATAGTTACTTTGACTATGAAAGAAACTGGTAATAATGTAAATTAACCGAATAACTGTAAAATAACTATGAATAACTGTGAAAGTCTTTATTTCGTCCAACTAGAAAAAGTTGGAAGATCACTCAATTACAGTTTACTAAACGTTCGTCGGTAAGACAAATGACTACAAAACTTTAACACTAAACAGTTGTGGAAAATACCAGTTCTATTTCTTTTTGATATATTCAACGCATTTTGAAAAAACTGTTTTGTAAAATATTTACCCCATTTGTGCACGATCTATTTTATGAACAGCAATAATTAAAACATTTTTGGAACCCAATTTGCGATTTCAGCTTTGGTTATACACAATATAACTTAACGGAACGTTTAACCCGAAGTTAACACCAATAATAAGTCGACTGGGTTAATAATCAACTCTTGACATTTCACAAATTAATTTTCAAATAATTTTAATAAACTTAAAAGGGCGCTCGGCGTTATTTCCAATTAACAATAATTATTCAAGAGATTTAATTTTGAATAACAAAATTAATCTTTCGCTATTTGTGAGAATTTGTGGTTATTAATTATTTATTGAATGTAATTGCATTTTATATTAATATTAATTATTGGAATTTAATTATTAGAATTTATTAATTTTTAGCAATAGAGATGGAATAAATAATTTTATATTTATCATTTTATTTCCATTTTTATGTTATTTATTATTATTATTATTTAACTGCGTGAAATTGTATTTAAAACAATTCGTATTTCCGAACTCTGAACCAAAGGAACACTGGAAATAAATGAAATAAAAGTTCTGATGTTAAATAAATTAAATGTTACATTGAAATAATGAACCATTTCTTTAAAACATTCCTTTACTTTGTACACATTATTACGTATCAAGAAACAACAATCAAATGACAGAAACTAATGACGAATGTTACATTCTCGTCTGCCTATAGGTATATTTTTAATGAGAATTATATGAAAACATCGCCCGTGCAACGTGTTTGTATTCCCCAATTACGTTGAGCCAGAAACCAGCAGTCATACACAACCCAGAATTGTTCATCAAGAACAATAATCATTCATTTGATAAATGTGGTCTTACCTTTATTATAGTCGGGCCCTGATCTTCGGAGATTACCATAAATAAATGAAAACATGTAACGTATTTCAAAGAGATTATTTTAAATTCAAACGTAAACAATACTCTACATTGTTTTGCTTTGTAGACTCTACTCAGTAATAAATTATAGCGAACACTGTCAGGCTTATAACGCGCTTATCTCTACATTAATAGGTGAATGAAATCTTGTACCTCTTTCTAAGAATATGGCGCCCACGGAGAAGTATGAATCTTTGTATATTTAAAATTTACAAAGATATGGTATACACGCAAGGCAAAAATTAATACAACACAGCATGCGCTATAAATACATAAAATTAAATTAACTAAATCAAATACTGCTTAAGTTTATACCGTCAATGTCACACACATAATGATCTATATTCAAACAATAGCACAGAAAACACAATTATAAATTAAAAATGTAATTAATTATGCTCGAATTTAAACCAAGAGGCGACCACTGTTACATAGCTTTTATTAAATGTTTAAAAGGTGATAAACACTTTGGAAACTGCTACACAAGTATTTAATAAGTATTTATACTTTATAGAGTAATTAGGCTTCCCTTGTATTCTTTTATGATTACAATGCTGTTAGAAACTAATTGTTACATTAATTGCGACAAAGTTTAATAACCACATTTGACTTTACACCAACGTTGTAATTCATTGTGTCTTTAGTGGTTCGCTAATGCTTTGTTTATGGTCGAGACGACAACTCTGAACGAATCGTATCGATTAATAAACACCTTTAGTAGTCTCGCGGAATTAGAAACGAAATAGCGTAAATAGTAGAACGTAGTGTAGGACGCCCTCCAGCTAGGTGGAGTGACGATATACGCAAAGTGGCTGGCAGTGGTTGGATGCGAAGAGCTGAAGATGGAGCTCAGTGGCGTGCTATTGGAGAGGCCTATGTCCAGCAGTGGACGAGAATAGGCTGATGATGATGATGATGGTGATAGAACTATATGCAATAATTACACATTAGTCATCGAGAGTCTTTTCTTGGTAGTTATTGACTTACAGGCGTCTTGTAACTTGGTGGTAAATTATACAATTATTTTTTAAAAGAAATATTAAAAGGTCCAGGAGCAGTTGAGGAGGAGAGATTGGCTTCTTCAACAGTAAAAGAGCATAATGTAGCACACCAGGGTTCCCCAGGATAAAATTATAATTGTAGCGGCGTTCGAACTTGCAACTCCCAAAGACACCCAAAGGAGAGGGAAAGTTTGAAAAATAGCGCTGCAT
Organism: Microceris miodesmiata; assembly: GCA_018245735.1. NCBI lineage: Eukaryota > Metazoa > Arthropoda > Insecta > Lepidoptera > Hesperiidae > Microceris > Microceris miodesmiata. The sequence goes on along the minus strand of DWEC01001815.1, from coordinate 4,853 downwards.
GAAGTCACTCGTTGTAGCAGAAGCTGAGACTTCTTTTGCCAACAATAAATCTTAGTTTTATTTAAGCTACTTAATAATTATATACGTTTAATGTTATTTGTTAGTAATTTTAATGTTAATTGTTTTATTAAATATTTTAAGTGTGCTATTTAAAATTCGAAGCTATAAGAAAATAGTTGAAGAAGTCAATAACTTGGCGACTAGTTACTTACAATAAATTAAAAATTAATCTGGTTTTCTTTTCTCGGAAGTTACAGAATTTATATCTTGTAATGTATTTCTAAAAAATAAGATCCTTATTAAAATATGATGTTTAGATTAGAACGTTACTATATATTACTATGCAAATGCTGGATGCGACAAGCCGAGGACAGGGCGCGATGGCGCTCATTGGGGAAGGCCTATGTCCAGCTGTGGACTGAGATAGCCTGATAATGATGATAGTACATTATTGGGATTCACTTACTTTACATTAAAGAGCAAAGGTACATAGCATTAAGCTTTTTACACTCCCACTTATTTACTGTACACTAACATAAAGTTAAAAAAGATTTTTGCTAGACACACGGGATTTTTGAATAAATATATGAAAAATATAAAAGATTACACAAGTGAGTATGAAACTTCATGCAATATTCCACACGAATTTTACATATATATTCTTCACGGAAATTTGAAAATATACTAAAAACTATACACTTCGACGCGTTAAGGCTTAGTGCCAACAGTTTCTGCAAAATTTAATAAAACCACATAATATCACTGGCGAACTCTCCTGTTGGTACAGAAGTAAGCGAGCTTGAGTGCTGGGCCGGGGTCGTGGGTTCGATTTCCGCCGAAAACAAATACTTGTGTAATATTATCTTAGGAGTCTCCGTGCTGCAGAGCATTAATGCTGCATCCTTTATTGAGTCGATGCCGCATTGGAACAGATTGAAGAAGTATGATAACATCTGGACCAGCAGTGGGACGCGAAAAAGGTTGCTGTGAAAAGAAAACATTTATGTATTTTACATAACATTGTGATATATACTCAGCAGTGTATTTATTTTTAATTAAACGAACGTGGAATCCGAAAATTACATAAAGCAATTTGGTGAACTGATTTAAATTAAATTCAAAATAGAAAATGAAACAGTGTCTCTAATAATATTATACAGTGCCACAATATTTCCTCATTATATTTTGCAATCTAAATTAAACTTCAGTACGTTGCCCGGTGATCTAAATATAATGTTTCTGTGAACTTAAATATAACTCGAGAATTTATCATTAAAAATATATTATATCACTAATAATATTTTATTAACAATAAGTTTCAAAGGACCGAGAACAAAGTAAATTGAATTTGAGCAAATCCCTTTAGAAATGATCCTTTCCCTTGAACGAATGGCTAAAGCGAACGGAAGTACACTAAAACAATCTTTAAATTGTTTGACAAGGAATGAATGTAATGATTTGAAGCCGAACAATTTTGAACATTATTTCTTTTCTCTCTCCCTTTCGGTTTTCTTTTGGAATACTGATTAGGTAATACTCATTCATTGTCATCATAATCATTTTTAATATTATTACGAAAGCTCAGTGGGCATTTTATGCAAAAATTTCGTTGTGGCAGCCTTTATAAACGCCTCTTATATAGTCATCGTGTATAAACTTATCGATTTATTAAATCACAATTCAAAATGAATAAGCTCACCGTATATTTTCATATAGGTACCATTAAAATAATCACACATTTCAGCGCACACACTTAAATACAAAAGTCTTATTAATTTTAAGAAATGTCTGTCCGTACATTTACAGCGTCAGAAATTATTATAGTGTTTTTTATTTGTTCACAATGACAGTGATCAGATTGCTTGATTTTCTCATTTATATTTCATTGATCGAAAGTATTTTTTTTTAGGTAAAATTAGACGCTCATAAAAATAACGTGATTATATTGGAATCTAAAAGCAGGAAAAAACATTACTATAAATTTTACCTAATTATGGACACACACACACACATTAACTTGTATACATTCATACATATACACTTACGACCGCACATACACCCATTAGTTCATATAAGCTGCCAGTATAATATAGATACATATAATATGCCGGTATAATGTATAATACTTCCGGTATAATGTGCTCTATAGAGTCTATTACGGTAAATTTGTAAGGTAAGTCCCAAAACTGCCGAAACATACAATTAATAATTGTCGAGGCCTTTTTTGTCTACCATTTTATCAGATGGCCTTGGATTGCACCGAGGCCATCTGATATAAGGCAAAATACATAATGATCCTCTACGTCAAATGTGACCAGCAATAACTTTGTATAAATGCTTAAGTGCTTTGTATGTCACGTCATCGATCATACATTTTTACAAATGACTGCATTCGTGTGTCCAAAGATAAAAGACTAAGCCTCCATAACACACGGTCTAGACTCAATGACCTGGATATATCGCGAGAACATCCATTTGGAGCATTAACGTAAGAGGCCCGTGTAGTCGGAGTGTTTTCGCACAATTCGAGTCAATGAGGCGAAATGTCCCGCTGGCATGAACTTCGCCCTTCGAGGTTGAGACGAGGTTATGAAAACTGTTATGGGCGTCCGTCGTTTAATTGAACGCCTTTGTTGTGTATATCACAAACTTTTAAGTATTCCATGGTATCATAACAATATGTTCTTTATTGTTAGCACACTAAAGTTCGGAATCGATTGTGGTTGCTACCGTTTGACTTGATGCGAAATTATACGGTGACTTGGAAATATGATGCCAGTGGTTTCCGCGATTTAATTGGGCGATGATTGATGGTTGTCCCCCAATGTGTTTCGCTGTGTGATTTTTTGGAAAGTTTTTGTAAGAATTTTCATTATTTTCTTATTTCTTTTTTAGTGCAATAACTAAACTAACCTGTGAAGGAAGATAACAAGACAAAAATTTACAGACACAAATTACTTAGAAATATTGTCTAATTGTAAAATGTTACAGAAGTAGTTAGTACTGAGTAAGTGTAAGCCAAATTAAATATATAGGAAGTAAACTAGTTAGGTTTCAACATTGTGCTTAAAGTTATTCACACAGAAGTCGACTTAGTTCACTTAACAAGGGATTCTCTAGAATGAAGAGTGTAAGAGGATTAAGCAAATTGCTGTGCACTAAGAGAAAAACCGCAAATCAGCTTAAAGAGACAGATGCTTTGTAAATGCGATATAATGAAGAGAAACAGGAAGCAGGATGGAATTTAATCCTGTTTTGAAATAAAAACTGGTTTTAATTAAAACTGTAAATACATTTTTCTTAATTAATAAATTTGCATTTAGGCTTCTTGCTTTGAGATAAGGGTCGTGTACAACAAAGGAACGATAAAAGGGTATGATGCTGATGAGTTTAAAGCAATTTTGTTACAATTCCGTTCTAGCTTGAGTTGCATGTTAGTGCTCACTGCTTGCTGTGAACACTTGACATTTCAATACATTTGTATTTACGTGTTATGACTTAAGGCGGAGTTCTAGTAACATGACAACTTGCAAAAGGCGGCAAACAAAAGCTAGATGTGGCAAGCCAAGGAAAAGGTGCCGAGTTATTCTTCAGGAGCGTCCTATGTTTAGTAGTGTGCTGGACAGACTAATGATGTTGTTAATAATGATGAAAACTACTTAAAAATGTCATTAAATAAGTCCAAAGAAATCAGTGAAAGTGGTTCGACATTTAATCTAACTTTCTCCAAACAAAGTAGCAAAAGCAATCCTTTATAGCTAAACCTTTAATGGTCTAAGATGACTTGTTGAAAAACAACACTTTGTTTAGTTTCTTAATTTTAATTTTGCCCCTTATAATAAAGAATATACAACTTTTAAACTTATTCGTGAGAAATATAGTCTTAAAATTTCATTACACCAAATAAGCAGCAAAGTATAATAATGTTGTTCAATCTCGATATTACAGTTTATGTAAAAACTTGGTGAAAGCGTGATAGCGTGGTTCTCAACGCCTCTCATCTTAATAATAGATCTTTTATCCTAAATAATACATCAGACAATTTTTTATTACTTAAACGACCTGAAAATCATGAATATCCAATGTACATACGTAGGTATAGTACTACCATCAACTTGTAAATTTTCACCAACGCTCAAAATAAATAGTTATGAGCTCTCGCACGGTGTTGCTTTATTTCTTAAAAGAATTTAATACCACCGTCTTTTAAAAGATTGTAATAAACGCATTACATTAATTGAATAGATAATACGATAATTAGTTTTAATTTAAATAAATTCCTGACCGCATAACATTTACTGACGAAACAATCGATCTAATTAAATGAGCTGAACTGAGAAACATTTAATGGAGTAATTGAAATAAAACAACATTTTTATTTTATACTGTCCTTTTAATTGAATCAAAGGGAGCTATCGGCACTTAATTAGGACCTCACGAGTGCTTTCTAAAGTTCCATTATAATAGCTTTTACGAGAGCTATAATAATTTACAAGTATACCTATATGACATTTAAACTAGTACGAATATATCTATTATATTGTTAAACTCGCAATAATTGGAAACATACATTTTAATTACGACAAAAGGACCGATCTTATAATATAAGGCTAGCAACAAATAGACATGTATATTTCGTTAAAAGGAAAGATACATATGTTACAGAAGTGGCAGAAAGGCTGCTCAAATTGAAAGTCCTAAGAACTTAAATGTTTACTATAAACAAACTACTAATATATCATACTAAAGAGAACGAAGTTAAAGGCTTAATAATAATAAATAATAATAATAATCGACCCATTATAATTCCACTGTTGGAATATGGATCTCCTCTCATATTGAGAGGGTTAAGG
>DWEC01001814.1:0-12653 GCA_018245735.1 Microceris miodesmiata | reverse complement strand
AACTGATGAATATATAAATATAAGATATGTTATGACGTTCAGTAAGTGTATTTATATACCTTACAATGAATAAAAGCTTTTGAATTTTGAATTTTTTTTAATATTCCTCGGGGAAAAATGTCCAGTAGAACTTACTTTCAGATTACTATTTACTGTCGTATATTTGAAGAGAAATGAGAAAGAGAAGATTTCCTAATAAAATGAGTATATACTCGTATAGGTATGTATAATATGATTTCCAGAATTCTCGGTGAGACTGCGAATGCGGTATGTTTAATTCATCGTATGTTTCACAATGCAGCTAGAAGTAATCTATTTTGATGGACAAATATTACGCCAAGCTCTGTGTTAGCTGTGAAATGGCCTACGTGAATTATTTATTTTGTGGGAGAAATGAGTACGCAAGCTGCACTGACAGCGCGGGGTCTAAATGTCAAATAGACGTTTAGTTTCTTGTTATTATACAAAAAAAAAACCTCTATAACAGAGAAAAAATGTTTTTAAGCCGCTGGAAAGTTTGGGGGCCAAGTTAATTTTGAGAATAGAGCAATGAACGCATTTTTCATGATATTAATAAAACTAGACGACAGACATTGGATTTGTCTTAGCTGACCAGAAAAAACCAAGTAACTTTTAAAATTTATTATAATAATTTTTGTTACAACTTTCTCGAGTTGATAAAAAAAAATTGTACTTTACCTATGCCAATATCGTATATTTAAAAATCCTTTAGAGACCATAAATAATTGGTGACAGCTATCAATATATATACAACCGATAAATACAGACTTAGATATAATATCAATTATAACGAATCGTAAAATTATTTACTTTTAACTAATTATTGTAGATGAGATAATGTTCATTGGATATTTTTATTCCCAAAAGGTTGCGTTTCTTTTTACAATTTTGACACAATATGACAATACCCCCGACGCACGCATGACCCAAAAGAATTAAAAATAAATACGGAATTAAACGTCATTATTCGAATTTACATACATGGGAGGTTTTGAATGATATCCATCAGAAAGACATACATGTCATTAATCTAGAAATACATTTTTATCAGGCATGAAAAAATAATTCAGGATTTCGTTTCATTTCATATATATGCAATATCCCAAAAAAAAAAATTATAAAACAATCCTGCGTCCATATTAAATATTCACCCTTTTTAACGCAAGTACGCACAAATTCATGAAAAATTGGCATTTCTTTTTTATTGTGAGTTGTAAATTTTTACCCGATTAAAATAATATCACATTTTATTTAACTTTTAATATATTTCATTGTTGGTGTTGGATTGACCAATTTATAATAAAATTCTAAAATTTAGGTTGATTAGCTTAAGGAAAATATTATAGCCAATTATACCATAATAATTCACCACAGTCAAGAACTTCATAGATCTGCCATATTAATATCTATGAAATGTCTCATGTTCCTCGACTGACACACTAATAAAATGACACAGAATCACTGCAGTTTCTGAATTTTGTGATCTGACATAATTCAGTTCACTTATGTTCTTCAAATATTCACGTCATCATCATTATCAGCCTATTCCCGTCCGCTGCTGGACATAGGCCTCTCCAATGGCACGCCACTGAGCCAAATATTCACACCTGGTAACTACAATGGAACCATCAGAAAAGTATCCCAAGGGCAACACTATAGCTGTATCTATTCCTATTGGCTACTACTTGCATTGTTCTTCTGGTTTGAAGGATTACAATAAACACATGTGAGATGAGATAGACTTGAACATAAATGTTTAGGATTTACAACACATCAGGAGGAATCAAAATGGGGTTTAATTGGGACTGTTAAAATTATAGTAAAGAGCTATGTATGTACATATGCATGTATAAACACATATGTACATACAGCTATATAATATAATTAAGTTATATATAAACTTAATTAGAAGAGGTGTTACCTTGTTGGCAAATAATTTTTAATAAATTGGCCTTTTCCTATTTTGCAACAATCAGCAAGTATAGAGCATGAAGGACATACAGTGTCCTTTGTGAAGGGGTAGGCAGCATATTTTACATTAAAGGTACAGATTATTGGTATTAATGAATAGTTGAAAAATAATGTTAGTATAATTAAGTTAATTATGGACACATTTTAAATCTGAGCTGACACATTTTCAATCTCGAATGCTTACCAATTTCTGTATTTCATAATGAGTGAACCCTGTGTAGACATCTCCAATTCTCCAATATCGATATGATGTACCGTGCATAGATTAATGTCCATTGCCATTCAGTCCATTAGTAGTGGCTTCGTTCATACTCTTCAGATGGTATGGTGTGATTGTGAAGACCTCATTCTCAACTAAGTCCTTCAAATTTTCTCCACTGTATGACAACAAAGGTGAAATCTCAACATCTATAGTGTCATCTATAAACCCGCCCGCTTCTCTGATGTACTTCCTGTGCAAAGTCAAGAGATCCTGCCGAGCAGTAGATGGGCAGTCCTTCTTACCAGAATCTGCATTCTTTAATGCTGAAAACTCAACATCTCTAGCAACTTCAAGGCAAATGAAAGTCTCAGCAAACTCGAAGACATCAAAGATGAACTTTTCCATTTTAATACCATTTGGTTCTGATGGCTTCTGACGGATCCCATTGCTGTCGACATATGGAATTTTTTTCTTGGCAACATGTAGTTTCAGCTTGGATTCATAATCACAGATTTTTAGTAGGAAATCGGATGAAAAGTAGTGGTTACAAATGTTCCCAGCTGAGAATGTCAGCCTTCCATCTGGGTTTCTACGTTCGGCTGCTTCATCTGTCAACTCTGAGTATTCAACAACCTTGTAGTGACCATTAACCCGGCATACAACACCTACTGGCTCACTTGGAGTGGATTTCTGAACAACTTTAGCAGCACAATCTGCATTCTTACTTTTACAGTAACCAATAAACACTGGATCAGCGACTTTGATCAGAATGTTGTCTACTGAATGTGCATGTAGATGATTCACTCCTCGCTTTGTTATATCATCAAGTACACCTTGAGTCTTCAGCGCTCTGTATAGTCCTCCATTACCATCCGGAGCTGATGAAAGGTGGTGTTTCTCATCTAAGATAATTTTGCCATCAAAGTCAAAGCATGGTAAAGTGCCTTGTTCAAAGAAGACTATGTTATCCTCATTGAGACCAAAGTACGAATGGTTCCGGAAGAAATCAGCAGTAGGTCCCATAGTGTGCTCTGATGTCATGATGTACCAAGTAATGTTTCCTTCTTTCCCAGTATGCTCTTCAGCCATTTGCTGGACGCGTAAGATCCTTTCAGCTTGAATTTGGAACAGGGTTTTATGGGATGGTAACCCCACATCGTACATGCCTTTTGGGTGTCCGAATCCAAGGCGGGTTGCTTGCCCACCAGCTAACAACAGCACTCCGACTTTACCGGCAGATATTTCCTCAAAGCCAATGGACTGGTATTCCTGGATCTTCGCCATCGACAGAGCCGGCACAGCCTCGTAGTGCGTCTGCGGTATCGGCCTCAGATCATCGTCAGTTTTTTCCAAAATAACTTTAGTACTGTCCATAGCGCGCCGAAAAATTTCGTTCATTTCCGCCACGTCCAGCTTTCGAATTTCGAACGCTAAACTTTCGCGTTCATGCTCGTTCAATTCCGACCAGTACTTGATAAGATGGTCTTGACCGTGAGCGGACAGTTCGGCCAATAATTTTTCGTACGACATTGTTGCTCGGAGACTCACGCGGTTATGCCAGAAACGTTAATATCTTATCAACCGAACGCGACGATTAGAAAGTCCACACTGCTGGCTCATGGCTACTAGCACCAGTGGAACATTCATTTCGCTGCCCCACCACGGAATCAGACGGCCGCAAAACACGTCGGCGGTTTCTGACATTTCCGCGACAAATTGTTTATTTACATTTGATTTTTTTTTTTATTTCTCTGTCATGGTAATGCGGACTTCAGAATATTGGCCATTCTTTGACAATCTAATTCAGAAGTTAGGTTCACATTAAATAAATAAAATACAATGATATTTCGTCTTTCCATCGGCCTCTTTAACATATACGCATGTAGAAATGACCTATATCCTCGTTATTAACTACTTTTTTATAATTCCGCTATCGGGCATGGATCTCCTCACATTGAGGGGATTTAAAATCTATAGTCTACCGCGCCAATCAAATTCCAAATTCAGTTGTAGTCAAATCCAAAAGATTATGTTATCGTTGCTATTTACCTCTTCTATTTGTTTAAATAAGAAAGAGTTTTTTTATGTATTACGGGCTTTACGGTATATTTTCATATAAAATTAATTACGTCAGATTAATTTTAATTGTTAAAATAAAATGAAAAATGGTCCGATGTTTTTAAAAGATTTATGAAGAAGATCCTTATTGTATTGAAATCTTATACATAAGTTAAAATTGAAGTAACTAAAGCAAAAATATTAGCAGTCAAGTTTTTATGTAACCATCCTGTACAGCATACTTCTAATATGCAGAAAATTAATCTTAATATTCATATAACAATTTTAAAACGTAAAATGTATTTACGGTATTGAAAGACAGCTTATGTTTTATTAGATTCTTTAGACATTGTCATAACCCAAGGCATTAAAAAGATAGCAATATATTATCTATTCCGAGCACGCGGTATTTCTGTCATGTGAGATGCCAAATATAGTTGTCCATATTTTACTAAACATCGTATACAGTGGTTGTTATTTAGTTTTTTATATTGTTAAGTTCTTTTTACCCCTATTCAATGTAAATATGGTGGAATCTACGAAGAAACGCAAGTGTAACTCAGTTGAAGTGCCTTCAAAAACGTTTATACACCGTGGCAATATCGACTCAAATTGGCAAAAACTATTATCTAGTAAATTAATGAATAAAACACCTAAATCTAATGAAGACAACAGGGAGCATTATGCAGGGACATTCAGACGCCAACGTAAAAAAAACGCAGCCAGCCATCCTAGTAGCACCTATGTTAATAGTTCACAGATAGTAAATAATTTTGAAAAGGGTTCAAATTTAGAACACAACAATAGAGCGCAGGCAAGTCGCCCGCCAAAAGACAATAATAGTAAAAATAAAATCATAACAAAATTTATAGCAATGGATTGTGAAATGGTTGGTATAGGATATGATGGAGAAGACCATATGTTGGCCAGGGTGTCCCTGGTCAACAAGTTTGGGGACTGCATTTATGACAAGTTTGTGAAACCACGAGAAGAGGTCAAAGACTATAGGACTCAAATTAGTGGTGTTCGGAGAGAGGACCTTTTGAATGGTGCTGATTTTGCAACAGTTCAGAAAGAAGTGTCAGAGATCCTGAAAGGGAAGATACTGGTTGGTCATTCATTGAAGAATGACCTGAGTGTGCTTTTCTTGTCACATCCCAAAAGGAACATAAGAGACACATCTAAATATAAGCCATTTAAATCGGTAAGAATTTTATCATTGTTTTTTTTTATACAGGGCAAAACCGGTAATAATGTTGCTTGTTGGGGGAGGCCTATGTCCAGCAGTGGATTGCAAGAGACCTATGATGATAATGATGTTTTTAAATACTATGGTGGACTGAAAGTATTAGGTTTAGCAGTGTTATTGATAAGTTTGGTGGTTAGGGCAGTGATCTACCGAGATTTGGCAAGATTTGGGGATCTGCAAGGCAAGCTCTTAACACAGCTAGAGTTAACAATATGATATGAAGTGATTAACAGCAGTGTTCACACCAAAAACAGGAACAAACCATTGTTATGTCTGGTAATAACTATTACAACATTTTCCTAATGATTTTTATAATCAAGCTTCCTTCATATTTAATTAGAAATTAATTTAAATTCCTTTCATGTTAATTAAATGGATGTTGAAACATGTTGGGAGTTATTTTTTCGTTATAGTTGACGTTTAATGAGATTATAATTAGAGTGTCTAGTTTTTAGTGTGTTAAGTATTTATAATTTTTTCATTTACAGTAGAAACTCGATTAACCGGACTAATAGTTGTCGTAAGGTATTCAGATAATCGAATATCCAGATAATCAAATGTATAAAGAAAAGCGGATTTTGTGTACATACATAATGTTATGTTTATTAAAAACAACAAATATCAAAGAAAATCAATGTTTATTAAGAGTTACAGTTTCCTAGATTACATACATATGTGTATGTACTGCAGCCTTAATCATTAAATAAAATATTTAGATACATATGTACATACATATAATTTGTGCAATATTTGGTAATTTGCATTTGCATCATTTTTCACATCTAAATTTTCTTCTGTTTCATCTTGCGTTTCCTGCTGTTCATTTCTCTGCAATATGTTTTCTACGATTTCATCATCCGTCATAATCTTAAAGTCTTGATCATTACTGTCACAAGTGACCCACTCTTTCATATTATCATCATCACAATCCTGGCATATTTGTATCTTTAACATTAGCACATTAATATCTTCCAAAATGGAATCATCCGTATCAGTTATTGAATTTTCATTATCCCGATTAATTACTTTGTTCCAAGTGTTGTTTAAAGTCTTCCTTTCAATCACATCCCACGCACCTACAAGCATGTAGCAACACTCCTTTAAATTCATTTCCTTAAAAAATGCTAAAATGATGTGTACATTATCTTCATCAACAGATAACAATCTATGTAAAAGTCGTTTAACATAAAGCTGTTTCAATGTTTGAATTACACTTTGATCCATTGGTTGTAGCAATGATGTCATCATTAGGAGGCAACAATTCTACTTTAAACTTTCCATTTTCTCTCTTGAACAGTTCAGCCGAAGGATGGGTTGGCGCATTATCTAGTAAAAGTAGTACATTTCCTTGTTTACCAATTTTGTTTTGTCGTTTTTTTACTTCAGGGATAAAAGTATTTTCATACCAGTCAATGAATAGTATTAATATATAAAAGAATAATAGAAGTATTTAATATATGTAATTGGTCAGTAGTCCAGATAATCGTAAATCTGGCGGGATAATTGAGTTTATAGTGTACATTGTGTTCTCACCAGCTATTCTATACTGAGATGTGACTGTAAATGGTGGTGTCACATAACTTCACACCTGTAATCATCGAAGATGTATATGATAACAATGGATAAGAAAGTAACAAAAGCTTTCTATGTTTACAGATAACAAAAGGAAGTACACCCTCTCTCAAGCGATTAGCAAAAGAAATGTTAGGAATTGATATCCAAGCTGGGGAGCACAGTTCTGTGGAAGATGCCAGAGCTGCCATGCAGCTGTACTGCATGGTGGCCAAGAACTGGGAGCAGATGATGAGCGAGAAGCGAGGAGGAAGCAGGATGGTAGCAGAATGATAATAAATTGATTCTTGAAAAATATATTGTTTTGAAATTTTTTTATGGGAAAATAAAAGTATGAACAGTCTTTAAAATTTATCTCAGATACTGTTATGAAGGAATCATCTAGAGACAGATTATTTTATATTTATCTTATTTCATGCTGGGATGTAGGACATAACTGGACAATTGTGGTAGTGCATATCTGCCTTCCTGTTTGGGGAAATGCAATATCTCCATAGAGCGTGGTTTGATTCTCTAATAATGTTTTATTCCATACAAAAAAAATATATTTTTGCATAATAAAAGCACTTGGGAAAGTGTACATCCATTATTACAGGAATTAACTAAATATTAATTTATACTTAAAACATTTGTTCACAAAATATATCTTTCCATTTAAATTCGTCCAGTGTGAACATAGCATTAATAAATAAATGTTTATTTAAACTCAAAAACTACTGTACTGATTATTTTGAAAATTGGTATATACATGTAATTTTCCACGGAGAAGGTTTGTATAACATGCTCATTGATGCCACTCGCCACCTGGCGGCGCTGCAGAGCCGCAACTTCTGCCCCGTTCAACCGATTGTCATGAAAATCAGTATGACCATGTATTTTTACACAGGGGCAACGAATATGATATTAATTTATTTTAGTTGTTGGCGTAGCAATGCGCGCCGGGTACAGCTAGTTCCATATAAAATTTCGTTGACGTAGTTTTGGTCTTTAATGGAACTTCACTGCTGTCCATGTTCCGAACGGCCTTTATACGTTGCCTCCCAATACCCTTTTAGACAGCAAAAGCAAACCGACAAAGAAAAATTGCAAGGCTTCGGAAAATAGTCTGGATAGCTAACGTGACAGGCATAGTTTATTTACCTTCGGACTTCGAAACTGGAAATAGGAAATAAAACAAAAATGTCGCGTGTGCTGTTTTGTTGGGGTGTAAAAGAAACTACCTATGGATATGTTTGGAGGTTGGGATGTTCTGGTGAATGACCTTTTTCACAAATGTATGTATGTATGTATGTATGACTATCTGGCCGCCTTGCAATATGTATTCATACCAATGTTTTTGCATTGTTATTGCATAGACAGAAGGTGGAATTAGGAGGATTAATAATATATGTGCTGCGTAATTTTGCTACGAGAAGTAAAAAGCTGTAGAAACTTTTTTTTTTCTAAAACCAAATTCTACCATAACTACGAACAATCGTTTTAAAACATGTTTATAATATATCAACAGTAATTCGTCAATTTGTTCAGTGATTACGGGCTAATGGCGAACAATAATATTTAATATCAAAGAAATAGTAGTAGTATAATTAAATATAACAATTTAATATGTCATGCATCCTCTTCAGCCTCGTTGTATTTACGAGACAGACTGCTAATGGTTCAATTAAGTACGAGGATACAATGTCTTCGAGTGGCTACTTCAATAATTGGATTTTTCCTGTTGGTGTTCGGACAATACAATTTCATTTTTATTTGTTTTCGCATTATGAAGCTCCTATACGAATACTCTCTACAAATATATCTATGGGCTGGTTTACGAAGTGAAAAGTGTTTGAGTGATACCTCAGCACAGCGATACTTATGTCAAAGGTCATCGAGGCAATGGGTGCATTAAATAAAAATACATATAAACATAAATAAAAATATATACATAATAATATACATAAGAGAGTGATGAACGTGGACGAGGCACGACAGGTGTGTAAGAATAGAGATATCTGGCACTCTATGCTCTCCGACTACCCCGCAAGGGACCTGGCGTAAAGATTTGTATGTATGTATATACATAGGTTGAAACTATAATAAGGGTAGTTTGCTAATAAATGTTGAAGTTTTACAGTGGTTGTTTTGATAAAGGTATTCCATTAGTTAATATTTTTTCTAGGATGGTAACTTTTTTCTTCGCTAGTCATCTGTTTTTATCGCTTAAAGAGTTTTTGTATTTGTATATTATCTACATATTTATAATATACGACTGCGTTGTTTGCCGAGTGATTGTTAGCGTAACTCCTGATCAAAAGGTATTGGGTTCAATCCCTGGTACGAACATAATATTATTGGTTCTTTTTAACCCGAAATTTCCAATAGGAGCTTGGAGGCTCGATTTATGCCCGGTGTATGTCAAAACGTTCACCCCCTATTCCATTGTCGGACGTAAATGTAACTGGTGAAGCATAGGCGTCTACTACACTTGTCTGCCTTCCCCTTCGAGGAAATGCATTCATGATCTTGTTACATTAAGTGAAAAGCAATCAGGTCAATAAAGTAGTATATTTTATTCTCTAATGCATACTGGGTAGACGTTTAAGGTCTGAGCTGTTCATATTGGCACAGTTATCAGTCGACCCTCACATTAGCGAATTCACAAGCATTTCCGGATAAACTGTGGTTAATATATAATTAAGCTGTTAACATTGAATCAGGGTCGTTAATCAACGTCAGCTGAGTTAATGAGGGTGTGTCAGCCGACACATTGATTGACCACTAATTCATGTCTCCTTCATTTATAAGAGAACATACTTGTCTAGCAATTGGATTTTAGGTACAATTTTATCATAATGGTGGGACGTTTAACATAACATTTGAATCTGAAATTCTATTACACTCCTTTGTCTATTACTTCGCGGAAAACGATTAAACAACTTATATAGATGACTTGATATAACCGAATAAAATACGTTTCATAAATACAGGCAATTTGGGAACTCTCCCCGTTTTGAAGTCAGGCTTAATAAAAAGCTTAGATAAAGCTTAGATAAAAAATAGAAGGCTTAATAAAAATAACAGTACGTTATACAGACACGTGTTTTAATTCATGATTTACCGTAACGACAGTCCATTTAAATGTCGCGTTCACAACGTTCGTGACGGAAATAATGAGCGCGGTCACGTTGGGGTAATGGGGGGTTGGGAGCGGGGAGGGCGGGGGGATGGACGGGGAGAGATGTTGACAAGGAATAGCGACTTATAGAGAATAAAGATTTATCCACTGCGATTCTCAGATTTGAGTTTCGGTTGAAGTGATCATAGTTTTGTATTTTTATTTCTGTCTTCAGTTTTTAATTTAGAATTCCCACGTAGCTTATTACATGGGTATTGTTCAATATTTTCCTTTACTGATCATATTTCTAAATTGAATTTTATTTATAACGTTCTTAATTAAAGCAAATTATAAATAATCCTTAGACTCCATATTATTAGAAATAATTAATTCCAAATCCACCCGCCCACGGTAGTTTATTAAAAATACGACAGACGCTTCTGAAGTCTTCAAGAATCTTTTAATGAATATTATATTAATTACACATCAAACAATTTCTAAGAAAATTTCGCTTGACATAATTTTACGCGTATTAATTTTGACATTTTTTATAAATGTAACCTAGGAAACAGATGGGCCGTTGACTTGGTGATAAGCTTGTCGCATTATAAACTTCTGAAATATGAGAAGACTCGCTCTAACCATCATATCCCAAATAAATAAGAGTCTGTCTCATATTAATCAGTGGACTTGTAACTTCGTATGGTGATATGATGATAATCGACCCATTATAATTCCACTGTTAATGTCTCCTCTGATATGGAAAGGGTTAAGACCATATTGTGCCACGCTGGCCGAGTGCCGGTTGGCAGACGTCACACACCTTGGAATTTTTTTTTACATTTTACAATTAAAAAAACAAGTGTGGTCGTTATGCAAACATCTTTTCTAGGTGGGATTATATTTGTACGCTATTTCCATAGACTAAGCGCACTTTTGTATTTTTGTCATGAGATCTTCTTAATCTTGCCTCATAAATAACCGAATTTGAATTAGGAACATAATTCACAATCTCTGCCTCAGCAGTCAGGGTTACTATAGATCATCTGACTAGTTTTTAAGATTCTTATTTTATCGTTAGCTATAAAAAGGGACACCATATCCTTTAAAACGACGATACTCCTTTAAAAATAGAGTTGGTGGTTTTTTTAAGAAGCTGAGAATGTTTTGTTTTAGGAACTAAGTTCTCATATTTTTCTATTCTCATGATATAATTGCAATCTGCGTGCTCGTTTCCACAAACTCACGTAATTTATCTTAACATACTTCTACTTTATTATCGGTCATAATTAGTGTTGATATTCGTTCAGTCTCAGAAACAGAAAATTAATGAATAAATATGTACTTATATTGTAATGTGTCATGTTTTTTCTTAATTGTCACATTGTGTTGTGGTCTTACAGCATGACGGTGACGTAACGATTTTGCGATGTGGATGTTTTACAGTGACCAAAACGCGTTGTGAACTGTTTTTTCGCTCAATGAATGTTTTCGTTCTCTGCGGTCGGTTTCGTGACACATATAATACTCTTCAACGGTTTAGTTTATGCATTTTTGTATGATTTATTTTTTATGTTGTATTGATGAGTCATTACTCGTTTAAATCTATTCTTAACTGATCTAATAAAATACATTGTACTTTATTGAAACATTCTGTGCAGAAATTAATAAGTAATATTTTTATTCTATATTCACGCCCGTCACTTACGGGGTAAGACAGTATATAATAATAATATCAAAGCAAGTAATAGCAATATTCTTCTCGCAATATTGAACGTCATAGAATATGAGCGTACGATGCTCTCAAGTACTTCCTCTTCACCTATTCATTAACTCAACAACACGGCAACTGCGAGTTACACTCACGCAATTCTCCAAGGACTCGCATTGCGTTCAGAACGAGAACTTTTTTAATTTCACTCCTGAAAAGGAAATGTAGAGTTCTGCCTCGAATAGGTTCAACAGAGGCGAACGGGTAAAATGGGGGGTGTGAACAAGGCGCTGTATTTTTCTCTACGCGCTTAAAATGAAGCTTTTGTTGTTTGTTTACGAATTTATAATGCTTTGTTTTAGGTGACATATTTGGTGCGGTATTTATAATGTATTCAAATTTACAAATGTATTCAAACATACAAAAGTGTTCACATATAGAAAGTTCCATATATACAAATATACCGAGACAAATATACACACATATGTATTCAAGTATATACATGTATCCACATAAATATATATACAATGGTTTCTGGATGCGATTTCTAGACAAAATTCTAAGAAAATATTATGTTTTGTTATTTCGTGTGTGGACGTTTGTGTTTTTAAATATAGTCTCCAGAAGGTACATGGAATAATATACCATCACTATAAATGATATACATTTTCGAGAACAGAATAACACCAAAATATATTTTTTGCTGGTTCATGTTCCTCATGGCCAGTGCCACCATGATCGTGCAGTTTCTCATAGCCTGTAAGATTTT
>DWEC01001813.1:0-12654 GCA_018245735.1 Microceris miodesmiata | reverse complement strand
CCTCTCCCTACCCCTACCCAGAAATACAGCCCCAATTTTGTCATGTTAAATACGAGTAAGGTTTGAATACATCGGTAAACATTACAACAACGCACATCAATTATTACTACAAGACTCATATTTATAGTAATAGTATAATAAAATCTACTTTTATTTTATTGTTATTGTTTCATTAATTCGATATTTTTTTACTATTGCTTCATTAAATAAATTTAATTATAATTAAAAAGACAGAAACTGCTAATAGCATGAAATATATCTCGGAAATGTTCAGTATAAAAAGCTCTAAATTAAAATTTTAAATCCTCTGTGCAAATTCACGTTTCTATGTTAAAGCGATTATCACAAGCTTCTTATGTTATTTACTTCGCACGTTCTCGGTGCCTGCCCACATTCAGCGTCGTGTTGTTCATGTGCCTTGCAGTATAAGATATACATGGGATGGGAGATCTTTATAAAAAATTCAAAATATCACTCAATATGTTCCGCGGAAACTGCGTTCGGTTCTTGATATTGGCAGACGACGATACATTTTTTTGCATCCAAAGCATTCAAAGAGTTTCCAGGATGTGTGTAAATTCGATTGCTTATTTTTGTTTTTAAATTTTATTAGCGTACCAATCTACTGGAGATTCGCTATGTAATGTATAGAAAATCTTATTTTCCATATGCAATACCGATTTATAATATTACCTTTGAAGGTTATGCTTTATGATGACTGTTTTGTGATCCTCTAGCTGCTATTAAAATCTTATCAGCTTGTAGACACTATTATTTACCTAGTAATATTCTTTCAAACAATCCTCCTGATTTCCAAAAAAACTTCATTCATTCATTCATTCATTCGAAAACAAATTATACGCATGCGAATCACACAAAGTAATATTATTCGCAATTAAAACAACTTTCAGAATAACACGCAAAAGGAACTGTAAAAATGTTTTTCGCCCGTCCAGCGCGGAGGACACTTAATGCTTAAAAAATACTGAACTAGAAAAGAATTTCATTATTCAGATCCTTTCAAACATGGCGGCTTAATTTGTGGTGTTTCCTGCAATTTAGTACTCCTTTGCATAGACGCAAATGCAACTGTGGTGGACTGTTTGAGTTCTGTGAAATGAAACAGTACTTTTTCGTAATTATTTTGAATTTTACGCTATTATTTAGTTTTCACTCCTGCCTTAAGAGATGTTTACAATTAGAAAAACTCCACACTGTTTTCAATACAATATGTTTGCTTGTTTGGCTAAAATTGAAATACTAAAGGCGTTAGTGATGCTTTGTGGAGTTGGCATTATTGGAGTTCGCAGTTTTGTCGAGTTATAAACATATTATTTTCTTATAAGGGTAACCGATATCAACCGGTTGACCATTTACTAATATTTTGTACATTTTGGAGATACGTCAAGAAGTTAAACGTTGATGAAAACTTAATTACCAATATTCACTTTGTCGGGTTCACTTTGTCTTTGTTATTATTCTAACTATAAAATTGACAATTTTATATATTTGTACCAATAAGTAGACGTATTTGAAATGATTGCTTTGTGTTATAATTTGTTTTAGAAGCAATTTTAAGTATAAATAGCGAAGCATAGAATGGTAATAATTTAAAATTTGTGGTTATAAAATTAGTTAATTGCTTTGACACACGCAGTAAAGGGGAACGGTATAAAACGAGAGTGGTTAGAACGAATCAATCGGGTTATATTTAGAAACATCTATCAGATAGAAATAATAATCACACACGTATCATGTTTTTCATTTTTACATGTAGCATCATCAGCCTATCTTAGTCCACTGCTGGACAGAGGCCTACCACAAAAGGGGGTTTATGCCCGTAATCTCCATCCTGGGCATGCGGGTGGAAATCGCAGGGCATGGCTTTTCTCACCGCCGACGCTGCTGCCCGTCGGCGGCCAGGGAATTTAGCCGTACCTATTTAGGCTCTACTATACCGCAATCAGCCGGTCGCCAGAGCCTCGTCTGCTATAGCAGGCTTGGAACTTCTTACACCCCTTACTACTCCCTACTCTTATATTTACATGTATATAAACAATAAAACAAACAGTTATAATGAGCCTTTTCTTATTCAAAACACCATTTATGTCATTTGCCGAAATCGCCAACAGCGAACGAAATAAACCGTATATCAGACAAAAGCTTGTTTATGGGCGTTTATAATTAATAATAGTTTATACCTTTTTTATAATGACGCAGAACTAAATATAAGAAATTTTATTAGTGATAAAATTCAGCGATAATATTATCGTATATAATATCATTATAATTCTCAACTTAACGTCAAACATGTTTGTTTACCAACGAACTTTGCCTTACTTTACCTTACTTTAACGAAGCTTACCTTATCTATTGAAGTTAACCTTATATGTACATAACTATATGACTATATGGTATAAACTAAAAAAACTATACATATTTATATAAAAAAACTATGTGATATTAATTAAAAAATACTAGATTCTTTAGAAACCTGTATGTAAATATAAATTTATACGTATTTTATACGTAGTATTTTATTAATCTTCTGTTTTTTCCAGTGTTGTATTGATATTGAAATGTCCCAAGATACTTTATTTGTAGATAGATAGATACGAAGAACATTTTATTTTTTGCACCATAATATGAAAGGTGTTACAATGTAGGTACACAGAAAATATCAATGTATAAAGTGGACGGCCTTATCGCTTAAAAGCGATTGCTTCCAGGCATTCCACTGGAAAAGCCACAGAATATATTATTAAAGAAGAGAGAAGTATTATATTAAAATTTCAAAGAAGCAAGCCAGGTCTAAAATGGTAGACATATTTGGCAATCGTTACCCTCTTCCTATCCCTTAAAGGACCTGGCGTTATGATAAAAAATAAAAAGATAATGCAATGATAATAAAAATATTTTATTTTATAAATTTCCCTTCTGTGTTATTTTTTGATAACACAGAATATAAAGGCAGCCGAGGCAGCACTAATCAGATAGTTTCCAAACTATTTGCGGAAATAAATGAATTCTAAACTCTCCGGGGAAGGAACCTGGTGGAAAGTTCCAGTGCAATATTCCCAGGCAGCGTATAAGTTTACGACATTCGTACCTACAAACGTTACGTCTACTTTTAGGTATTAAGGGCTGACGTATTTTAAACCTTGATTCATTTGTTTGGTATCTCATCTAAGTATCCATTGAAGATGTGAAATGGTTATATTATATATATTCTTGAGTTTTTATTGTGTTCATTGATACAGTAATGGTTACTACAGGTAATTTTTTCAAATGATAATAAGAGACAAATTTATTTATTTCATATTATTTTAGTTTAATTCTAATAATTATCGTAACGCACGATAGCTAATCAAATCATGCATCGAAAACCTTAACAAAGCTTTTTGAGTGGACACTGTGTTTGTAAATATTATTGAGGCAAAAACACACACACAAACGCCCACACAAACATTCGCACGATCACTCGCTTGCGCAGTAACACACACAAATACACACAAGCAGGTGCTGTTTTAGGTTACAAGCTAAATGAGCTGTTCAATACGTTCAATGTAAGCCAAGCAACGGTCATGTTATCAATATGCTTTAGCTGCAATGTAATTAGAGCGTAATGAGATAATGCTGCAGTTAATGTAGCCAGGCATTATTGCCTAAGTAATAGGCTTATCTGAGTAAGCAGTAGTCGTATGTACGTCATAAGCGAATAGGTTTACAGCAATACAGACACCACCTGGGCTCTAATGTATGGAACTATATAACATCATCAACCTTTTACAGTTTCTTAATTAATTCTTAACAGCGTTTTGCTGGCCAAGTGCTGGTTGGAAGTTTTGATACGATTTAAAAAACAGAATTATACATTTAAAAGTGTATCTAATCTTTATTTGATAAATTAGTATTTATGAAATAAAAATTATATCAAATATTGACTGCCTCGTTAGTCGAGATAAGCGTGAATGCAGATCGGTAGATCCTGGGTTCAATTCTGTGCGTGAGTCTGGAATAGTGCCCGGTGTATGGCCACCTACTCGTATTCCATGGGACTAAAAAGTAACTGAAGAAAAGTGGAAGTGAACTACACTCCTCTACCTACCCCTTAGGGGATTAAAGACGTGATGTTATGATACTTTTATAAATTAATAGTTCATAGATTTATACATAGCAGTAACTTATGAATGTTAAAACACGGAGACTATTATTGTTTCCGAAAAATCCATATAATTTCTTAGCGAATAAACATAGATAATATGTAGATATTATATTTGTACGAGAAACATTTAAATTTAATTACTAAAAACGTAAAGATTTTATTAAAATTCACTCAAAGGATTGAGTGGCGCGCACGGATTCATGTCTATTTACAGAACTTTGTATTACGTCCATTCTGTAAATAAAGGTGAACCGAGTATAACCAGTGACAGTCTATTGACGCGGTGTCAATAGATTGTTCGCTTTGTACTGAGACGGGAACAAACAAAGGTAATCCTCGCCTTCGCGGGTAATTCGGTCTCGGTGGATGCCGCACTCGCTGAGCGTATGGGCTGAAGATCGTTAAATATTCCGTTGTGGTTCACTGATCCGATTCGAAGCGCGAAATTATTTAGCCACACCTCATTGTATTCGGTGTGGAGAATTTACATCTGAATTTCCAAAGATGTTTGGTATACCAACAAACTGTTTTGGAGGTTTTCTTCGTGTGATGGTTCAAGCTTGTTTTTAAGTTGCTGATGTTAATTTCTTATGGTCCCATATACGAGTATGATAATTTGAGAAGTGTAAAGAAGTAAAGAAGAAATATTTAGTTAGGTATTTAATAAACTAAATTAAACTGTAAATAGGTATTAAACGTTCATTGTTTACTAGATATCTGTTTAATTTAAAAAAGATGTAGAGTTCATGTTTCTTTAAACGAAATGCTTTAACGGCTAGTAATACCAGTATGTAAATATAATGTAGTACATTTTAAAAATTGTTGCTTGCTAAATCGAAAAAAAATCCGTGACACCTATCTGTCACAAATTAGCCGCAATAAAATAAAAATTAATTAAAAATGAAAAGGTGATTTACGAGCATTGTTATAAGGTATTGCATATTGATTCTTACGAACGCAAGTTATTTAATTTTAAAGGAAGTTTTATAAAAACAAACTGCGTATTATAGCATGTAATTTTGACGCATAGATAAGGATATAATGAAAATTAAATTCAATACTCTGCCTGGGTTTGTCTATGGTACCTATATGTCTAAAACATTAATTATAGCATACGAGAAGATGACTAAAAATACTGTCTATGCTAAAATATTGTAAATTAACAATCGTCTATTAAATTGTACATTCATAACTACCTTATACATTTACCAATCTATAATTCCAAATGTGTTAGTTTTAGTGAATGTGTGACAAAATCAAAGAGTTAAAAAGCTAAAATTTCTAAAGTTATTATGCTATTTTTAGCATACCAATAGACCATGACCTTAAATTAATGAACTTATTTCTGCTGCTAAGAGGCAACGAACACGATGGGGCATATTAAAACGAGTAATAAGCGGACACTAAGAAAAGAGCGTATAAATAAAAATAAAAAACCCTACCCTATAAGGAATTTTAACTCTTATTTAACAAATGCTAATGTAAAATTCATAATTGTACACATGATGATATTATGTTAGACGCCGACAAGCTGTTTGTTGTTTTATCAACATAAAAAAAAACCAAATCTGTAGTGTATGAGATTACCATCCAGTTTCATAAGCACCTCTGGACTATACCAGAAATTCGAACTCAACAATTTCATCCATAACAACTGAATCATTAAAATATTCATACCTTTTCATTATAATTGGCTTAGGGCCCCGGGAGTATTACGCAAGCGGATAAAACGAATAATAATATAGCAGAAGTCTCTTGTTTGTCTGGCGTTCGTTACTATGTGTCTTGTTTTTCTGAAAGTCATTACGAAAATATCATTCTGAATTTCATATTGTTCTGCTGAGTGATATTTGTTATTTAAATGGCGGGATTATTGAAGAGAACACTGTACATATATGTAAAGTACATGCATTTCATTTTTATTTTAAAAAGTTTTATATACAATATTTTAAAAAATCACGCCTGTATTTTTTCAAAAAAGGCAGACAGCGGATAAGCTACACCGGACACAAATCGAAACTCATAGCCACTGTTAGGAATTTCAAGTTAAACAATATTTCTTTCTGTACACCGCTAACACAGAATAAATATAAAAAATAAAAAAAAAATCAGAGATAATAAATTATAATGTAGTACTACATAAGGCTTATAAAATATTTTTATAGTCATTTCTCGTCCTACTGTGTTATAATTACCCATAAAAATGTTGACTATTTTACGTCAACGTCGTAAATCGAGTCTTTATCTATTTTAGCCGCTATCAACTTTGCCAAGTTATAATGAGCATTTTGCAACTAACAAAGATTTGCGACAGAGCCTCTCTTAGTAATATTATTTGCCGGTCTAAGCACGTGATTCGAATTTTAGCTCACCGCGGCATATTGCAGACTTGCTTCATGTATTCTGATATAAGGTATCATCTGCATTAATCATTATGCCGTTATTAGACCGGAAAGTTTGCCGGTCCGTCGTTATATCCTCACAGCAGATCTCTTACGGGGTAGGCAGTGAACAATAAGTGTCAAATATCTGTACTCGTACCGACGTGATGGGCTTCTTCTACCGTCTATCTTTCTCTTCATACATGTGCGTCAGTTTTAAGATTTCTGATTCTACCACCATCATGTATGTGATTATAAATGTATTTTAACCGAAATAGTCAATAATTTATTTTTTTATGTTTATTTTATTTAGTTTATGTCTTATAGGCGATTGAATAATCTTAAAATAAATGTTAAGAAAGATCTTAAGCCGTAAATAACATTAGGTACTTCATCTGGCTAGTTCTATAGACGCAGTTTTTAAATATGTATAAAATGGCTACTGCTATCTGGATTATATTGACGATTTTGTCTTATACGACTTGAAAAGTTTTTACGGCGCTGATGAAGGGTAATTATTAAAAAAAAACACATTAAGTAAAGTAAAAAGTGGAACAAAATTCTTTATTTACGGGCTTAGTAAAAAAATTAAAAAAGCTTTTTCCTGTTGCAGAGATTTCGTCATATAGTTATGAGGGTATTAAACTTAATGGACCCCTCGGCACTCCGTGACTTTATGAGTTCATAGGCAAGGTATCTTAGCAGCGACATTTTATTTTCAAGGTATTTCGCCTCTGAAAGCATTTTGCCGGGGAAATTAAAAAAAAGAATTAAAACTGCCTCTTCAGTATTCTCCTCTCTTCTTTAGTGTGTTCAGTACATACCTATGTATGTATCGTACGTATATACCCTTCCAATTTTTCTTAAGAAAATGTTGATTGTGGGTATTCTAAATGTTCTAGATTCGTTAGTAGTTAATGCTGTGGGGTTTTCAAACAGACTGGCAAATGAGTCGGCATTTGCGAGGCGAGGACGGTAATGTCAGCCAGCCAGTAAATTTTACAGATAAGCGCCCCTCCGCCGCCTAGGCCGGGCGCCCGCTTATTTCATTACTTGTTTGCTTTGACTTCAACTCATAGTTAACGGAATAGACAGTCGCCAATCTAATTTATCTCAGTATAATTCTATTTATGCATGTATTCATTTCAAAAATGAATTGCGACATCGTGTTTCGGGTAATGTTAACAAACAATACTATAATTGTATTCAGGAGTTAGAAGTTTTCGACACGTATTGTATGTTTGAAGACAGTTTTGAATCTTCAAAAAGCACATAGGATCTGTGAGGATATAGAAATTTGGCACTCAGTGTTCTCTGTGTATATTGTATGCGATCTGGCGTGACGATAATAAAAATAACATAGAGGCAGCAAACCATTGAAATTTCAGAAGTACCTACTAGTAGGTGCAAAACATATTTATCATCCATAGAAAACAGCGTACAAAATTGTTGATTGGGGCAATAAAACCGTTTGGATGTATGAATAAAATACAGGTCAAGTGGGCAGGTGTGGAGCGATTTATTCTATGAATACTCAAATTTCATTCCACTTCCTTCAAATTTAATTATTGTACGTGACATCGACAATTGTATTATTATTATATAAGGTACGAGCTGTATGTCTTGTTGTGGGACGTAAGAGCGGTTGGTACTTATATAGAAATAGTCTTATGGTTGCCAGTAGTTACAGTACTGTTCATTTCGCTATCAAGTATTATCCGCCAATAATACACAGACAGGTAGGTGATTAGCACTTGCTGATCACATTCTTAGACGAAAATGTTTGTAAATTGGTTCACGGCCCTTTTAAGAGTTATCGTATTTAGGATTAAGGCGTAGGTACCTTTGTACCAATAAATGTTATGTACCTAATCAATATTTTATTTTATGTATTCATTTTTCTTTCATATAAAAAAGATTAATTTTTCATATATGAAATAGAGTAATTAAATAGTAAAAATATTCTTGTATTAGGCCAGCGTGGTAGATTATGGTCTCGATCAGAAAAGGGTTCAGAAAAATGAAGAAAATTCTACCTTTTTTAATATTGGCTTAAATAGTTAATGAGGAACACTCTGTGATCTTACATCATCTGGATAAGATCTTAATTGTGTACAATAAATATTAAATAAAATAATAAAAATAAAATCAATCGTAATTCCCAAAGAGTTAGACAGAAGTAAAACAAGACCAGTAACATTAAAAGAAATACAATATTATAGTTTTCACTAAATCTATAATTATCTTACTATTGATTATTTCAGTCAGCTCGTAAATAGTTGTTAGCACAAAATACTTACTCAATCTGTATAAATGTAATGGAAACCAAAATGTAACCTCCAGTGATGTTGGTGAATCGTGGGAGTTGCAACGTCATGCTTATTATGAATATATTTTCTGGCGTAAAACAAAGTGGCCAGAGTAAGGTTTCAAATAGCTGATTGTGAAAGTAAAGTGCTACTAAAGAGTTGTGTAGACAAAAATGAGACTGCGATGTCACTATTATTATTTTCTGGCCTTAATTAGAACTATTATTATTACAGGAAGGCTGCGATTCAATCTAATAGGATAATCACAAGAATTGTACTTTAGATTTATAACAAGTAAAACCTAAAGACATGTAACAAAATTTGATGTGTAAACGTATATTCAAACGGTCGTATTACTGTGCTGTGTATGAAATAAAATGTTGACCTAAGTTTATACAGGCGATATATGCAAAAATATTTCATCGAGCTTTGGTCAGATCTAAAATTTACTGGTAACGTTTCTGTATAATTAGTATTGATGCCTTACGTTTCTTTAGTGTGTATGTATTTATGTATGTTCGTATGTTTCAGGTAGTAATTACTAAAAAACTCAAACGACAAAATGTGTAATACTTCACATTCAAATATTCTACCGTGTAGGCAGAGTGTGATCTGTTGGATAAAAAAAAACAACCTCACATGTCTCCTGCGTCTGTTTGATTACGTAGCCTGTGTGTCCTATTAAAGCGAGAACACTCCACCATACTTCATTAAAATTTGTAGGAAAATGAGAAGCAAAAATAATTTCGAAGTAACATTTCCGTGAAATTTGAAAGCGAACTATTTCTATTATACCTATGTTGGTAGGTGTTCGCTTTGAATTAAGCCGGCTACAGACTGGGGATTAAGTTTGCTACACGCTTTAGATTAGGTTAATTCATTAGGGTTCGATTCCAGTTCCACAAACTAATGGTAGTTCGATTTAGCCGTGTAACAAAAACAGCGTTGTTCGACTGCGTTTTAGTTTTGACATTAGATATACTTGTAAGAGTCAGCTAGATTCAAATCGAACGTTCTAGAGGCGCTTATGAATGTTTGTTTTTCTAGAAATTTCCCGTAACACATGGTCAGCGTAAAACGTTATCGCGAGAACTTTGATTACTACCATTTTATCTTCAAGTTCACTATATATTATTCACTGAATTACATAGAAGGATAACCTGAAACCTTACTCAATAAGTGCTTTGTAAACTTATAACAAGTTTTTGTATACGTCTAGTTAGTTTTTGCCAGCGGCTCTATCCGCCTAATTTTCAAACAACAACAATATTTCTCCGAAAACTTAGGATCTACATAAAAGTGTAATAGACCATACTTCCCCAAGGCATACCTACTGTTGTTTACTTATTACGTATAACATCAATTTAACTAGGTTAAACTATGATATATCATTCGATCACCGCGTGGTCGAGCTGATCATTTAGGTATTTATGCCATTTACATAGAACAGAATTTTAAAGGAACAGCGTGTGAACACAAGATAGTCAAGAAAACGTTAAAAAAATATCGACTTTATTACAGAAGTTATTATGAATCATCGATATAATTTAATAGTACTATTTGTGCCCCTTTACGAATTTTGATTCTTTTTTTGTGTAACATATGAGTTAACATCCCATTACGTATACACGCTAAGCTTAAATTCACCGAGATTTCTCTAGCTGGTGGTGTAAATTGCGCTGGAAATCCTACACGGCGTCGTTAGTTCCACGCAGGGTGTCCCCTGGGCGAAGTCGAGAAGGGGACGCGGCGGTACCCCCATAAATCTTTTCCTGGGCTTCCCGCAACTAACAAGCAGGCAGGCAGTGCTCCGGTGGGCCGAGCTCGCGTCGATTTACCCCTACGCTACTAAATAACTAACTTTCATAATAATACTACCCTTAATAGATTAAAACACTCGACGTTTTCAAATTAATGACGCTCGGGAAAGGGTAGGGTAGTTACCGGCATTATAATAATGTATGGCAGCGCATAGGTCTTCTCAGTTTAAACCTATATCAACTTTACTGAGCCGTTCATTAATTAAGGAGTTGCTTCTTTTACAGGAAGTCTTATCTACATAACTTTTAGATATTACATTTTTATTGTCATTAGGATTTTTAAACTAGCTGTAATATGAACTTAATCTTTCCACACCTGTTCTAAAGGACTACCTGTTCTATAGGAATAAGTAAAACTGTAAAAAAGCGTTATTTGTGTTTTCAAGACATTTATTTTTGTTATTATTAAATCAATTCTTAATCTACGAAAAAGCATCCATGATTCTACAGTTTACAATGTTTTGTATCGTTCTCTTAGATTTAATTTAATATAGTTTTCTCTTATTTATTAACAAATGCCCTTAAATATTTTATTTAATTTTCTCATTTACCGCTTAATAAAATTTAATCATGACAAAATTACAGTATTATCTACATTTATTTTTGCGTGATAAATATTTTAAATATCGTATTTCAAAGAACAGTTATTATTGCAAAGAACGTGTTTAAATCTTAGCTACGTGCAACAAACGCGCCCATGGAGCGTTGTAAACTTGTCTAACAAGCTTTACATTTAATGAGATAGTTAATTTTACCCTAATCTTTTGTACCCTATTCGTTACCACGGGTAACAATGGCCGCCACAAATTTAACGCAAGCAGTAGAACTTGGGCGCTCTCTTGAGAATCAACAGTGTTTTAACCTACGATGTAGTTCACGGAGTAGGTATATGTATGTGTGTGGTTAAAACCCCTGTGGGGGATTCGGTCTGTAACACCCAAGTATTTAAGGTACATTTCTTAAGAATTTCCTTGTAGGAAATTTTAAGGGTTTTTTTTATATCCTGGATTTCTTTGTAGCATTTGCAGGGTTAATAGCGTTGAGTACAGTAGCGACCACGACGCTTAATGGATTTCGATGAAATGTTGTACAAAATCGATTCAGCACATATCTATCATGCAAGGCAAAACAGATGAATTAATTCAGTGCTTTTAAGGTTAGGGAGTGAATGTATATTCTTTTCAGGTTCTCGTCCATTTTCTGGAGTGATATTATTTGGAACACTAAACGTGTCTTCGGATATCTTGGATTTGAGAATAAATTTAATATCTTATTATAACAGGTTACTGTACTATACGTATAAAGAGAACCGTGTACTTTATTTTGATTGTATCAGATCAAGAATCTACTAAGATAGGACTCTCACCTATAAAGATAGTTATAGGATCTATAAAACGTAAATATAGAGATCGTTGATCGATATAGTTTAGAGTATAGAGTGAAGAGAATAGAGCATAATATGATAATGTCATGTAAAACAGTCCATTAAAAAAATACTGCGCGAGGCTTATGAATATTAGGTCAAGTACACAGTGTATATATATGTTTTCTCTTTGTTTATCTGTAGGATCCAATAAATGGAATTATGAACAGTAGCTGGTACTTATTTTCGCTTTATAACCTTAAGACGAGACGTTACTTCATATGGTGCAAATATTAAGTAATTATTTTTTTATATGTAAAACTCGTTTAACCTCAAATAAAAAAAAATATTACGTATAACAGAATTGATTTGATAATGAAAAAAATATTTACAGTAGGAATACAATTCACATTAATCCAATTAAATTAAGTGTAGTGACGATATACGCAAAGTGGCTGACAATGGTTGGATGCGAAGAGCTGAAGATCGAGCTCAGTGGCCTGCCATTGGAGAGGCCTATGTCCAGCAGTGGACAGGAAGAGGCTGATGATGATGATGATGATGATTGTAAAAGTATAAATTATTTCACAATAAATAAAAAAGATCCCTCGGGAAT